>JAQOWZ010000422.1:0-42942 GCA_035578165.1 Stenolophus ochropezus
ACGCGCTATCTCAGAGTAGTTTCTTGTTGCAATGTTTTCTTTTAGCTAGACTATGATGAAAAATCATAAAATTCGAGCGCGGAAGCAAATATATATATGATTTTTTACAAAAATAAAGTCATATTTTACCTATTCTTGAAATGGATGTTTTTTTTTTAAAACATTCATAAACATGCTTTTGGACCTATACTATGGATTATATATGATGAAAAATCATAAAATTCGGGCGCGGAAGCAAATATTTATATGATTTTCTACAAAAATAAAGTCAGATTTTACATATTTTTGAAATGGATATTTTTGGTAAAACATTCATAAACATGCTTTTTGACCTATACTATAGATAAAACATGATGAAAAATTATAAAATTCGGGCGCGGAAGCAAATATTTATATGATTTTTTACAAAAAAATGTCAGATTTTACCTATTTTTGATGAATACGTTGTATATTGTAAGCTACATGGGCTGGATTCTAGAATACCTACCACACTTGAAATAGCAATTTTCTTGTTGCAATGTTTTCTTTTAGCTAAATTATAATAAAAAATCAAAAAATTCGGGCGCGGAAGCAAATATTTATATGATTTTCTACAAAAATAAAGTCAGATTTTACTTATTTTTGAAATGGATATTTTTGGTAAAACATTCATAAACATGCTTTTGGACCTACACTATGGATAAAATATGATGAAAAATTATAAAATTCGGGCGCGAAAGCAAATATTTATATAATTTTTTACAAAAATAAAGTCAGATTTTACCTATTTTTGATGAATATGTTGTATATTGTAAGCTTCATTGGTTGGATTCTAAAATACCTACCACACTTGAAATAGCAAATTTCTTGTTGCAATGTTTTCTTTTAGCTAAAATATAATAAAAAATCATAAAATTCAGGCGCGGAAGCAAATATTTATATGATTTTTTTACAAAAATATAGTCAGATTTTACTTATTTTTGAAATGGATATTTTTGTTAAAACATTCATAAACATGCTTTTGGACCTATACTATGGATAAAATATGATAAAAAATTATAAAATTCGGGCGCGGAAGCAAATATATATATGATTTTTTTCAAAAATAAAGTCAGATTTTACCTATTTTTGAAATGGATATTTTTGTTAAAATATTCATAAACATGCTTTTGGACCTATACTATGGATAAAATATGATAAAAAATTATAAAATTCGGGCGCGGAAGCAAATATTTATATGATTTTTTACAAAAATAAAGTCAGATTTGACCTATTTTTGATGAATATGTTGTATATTGTAAGCTCCGTTGGCTGGATTCTAGAATACCTACCACACTTGAAATAGCAAATTTCTTGTTGCAATGTTTTCTTTTAGCTAAACTATGATGAAAAATCATAAAATTCGGGCGCGGAAGCAAATATTTATATGATTTTCTACAAAAATAAAGTCAGATTTTACCTATTTTTGATGAATACGTTGTTTATTGTAAGCTACATGGGCTGGATTCTAGAATACCTACCACACTTGAAATAAAAAATTTCTTGTTGCAATGTTTTCATTTAGCTAAAATATGATAAAAAATCATAAAATTCGGGCGCGGAAGCAAATATTTATATGATTTTTAACAAAAATAAAGTCAGATTTTACCTATTTTTGAGATGGATATTTTTGTTAAAACATTCATAAACATGCTTTTGGACCTATACTGTGGATAAAATATAATAAAAAATTATAAAATTCGGGCGCGGAAGCAAATATTTACATGATTTTTTACAAAAAAAAAGTCAGATTTTACCTATTTTTGATGAATACGTTGTACATATATTGTAAGCTACATTGGCTGGATTCTAGAATACCTACCACACTTGAAATAGCAATTTTCTTGTTGCAATGTTTTCTTTTAGCTAAAATATGATGATAAATCATAAAATTCGGGCGCGGAAGCAAATATTTATATGATTTTTTACAAAAATAAAGTCAGATTTTTCCTATTATTGAAATGGATATTTTTGGTGAAACATTCATAAACATGCTTTTGGACCTATACTACAGATAAAATATGATGAAAAATTATACAATTCGGGCGCGAAAGCAAATATTTATATTATTTTTTACAAAAATAAAGTCAGATTTTACCTATTTTTGATGAATATGTTGTATATTGTAAGCTTCATTGGCTGGATTCTAGAATACCTACCACACTTGAAATAGCAATTTTCTTGTTCCAATGTTTTCTTTTACCTAAATTATGATGAAAAATTTTAAAATTCGGGCGCGGAAGCAAATATTTATATGATTTTTTACAAAAATAAAGTCAGATTTTACCTATTCTTAAAATGGATATTTTTGTTAAATATTCATAAACATGCTTTTGGATCTATACTGTGGATAAATTATAATGAAAAATTATAAAATTCGGGCGCGGAAGCAAATATTTATGATTTAAAAAAAAAGTCAGATTTTACCTATTTTTGATGAATACGTTGTATATTGTAAGCTACATGGGCTGCATTTTAGAATACCTAAAACACTTGAAATAGCAATTTTCTTGTTGCAATGTTTTCTTTTAGCAAAAATATGATGAAAAATCATAAAATTCGGGTGCGGAAGTAAATATTTATATGATTTTTTACAAAAATAATGTCGGATTTTACCTATTTTTGAAATGGATATTTTTGTTAAAACATTCATAAACATTCTTTTGGACCTATACAATGGATAAAATATGATAAAAAATTATAAAATTCGGGCGCGAAAGCAAATATTTATATAATTTTTAAAAAAAATAAAGTCAGATTTTACCAATTTTTGATGAATACGTTGTATATTGTAAGCTTCATTAGCTGGATTCTAGAATACCTACCACACTAGAAATAGCAATTTTCTTGTTGCAATGTTTTCTTTTACCTAAATTATGATAAAAATCCATAAAATTCGGGCGCGGAAGCAAATATTAATATCATTTTTTACAAAAATAAAGTCAGATTTTACCTATTCTTGAAATAGATATTTTTGTTAAAACATTCATAAACATGCTTTTGGACCTATACTGTGGATAAAATATATTGAAAAATTATAAAATTCGGGCGCGGAAGCAAATATTTATATGATTTTTTACAAAAAAAAGTCAGATTTTAGCTATTTTTGATGAATACGTTGTATATTGTTATCTACATGGGCTGGATTCTAGAATACCTAACACACTTAAAATAGCAATTTTCTTGTTGCACTGTTTTCTTTTAGCTAAAATATGATGAAAAATCATAAAATTCGGGCGCGGAAGCAAATATTTATATGATTTTTACAAAAATAAATTCAGATTTTACCTATTTTTGAAAGGGATATTTTTGTTAAAACATTCATAAACATGCTTTTGGACCTATACTGTGGATAAAATATGATGAAAAATTATAAAATTCGGGCGCGGAAGCAAATATTTATATAATTTTTTACAAAAATAAACTCAGATTTTACATATTTTTGAAGAATACGTTGTATAATGTAAGCTACGTGGAATGGATTCTAGAATACTTACCACACTTCAAATAGCAATTTTCTTGTTGCAATGTTTTCTTTTAGTTAAAATATGATAAAAAATCATAAAATTCGGGCGCGGAAGCAAATATTTATATGATTTTTTACAAAAATAATGTCAGATTTTACCTATTCTTGAAATGGATATTTTTGTTAAAACATTCACAAACATGCTTTTAGACCTATACTATGGATAAAATATAATGAAAAATTATAAAATTCAGTCGCGGAAGCAAATATTTATATGATTTTTTACAAAAAAAAAGTCAGATTTGACCTATTTTTGATGAATACGTTGTATATTGCAAGCTACATGGGATGGATTCTGGAATACCTAACACACTTGAAATAGCAATTTTCTTGTTGCAATGTTTTCTTTTAGCTAAAATATGATGAAAAATCATAATATTCGGGCGCGGAAGCAAATATTTATATGAATTATTACAAAAATAAAGTCAGATTTTACCTATATTTGAAATAGATATTTTTGTTAAAACATTCATAAACATGCTTTTGGACCTATACTGTGGATAAATTATGATGAAAAATTATAAAATTCGAGCGCGGAAGCAAATATTTATGATTTAAAAAAAAAGTCAGATTTTACCTATTTTTGATGAATACGTTGTATATTGTAAGCTACATGGGCTGCATTTTAGAATACCTAACACACTTGAAATAGCAATTTTCTTGTCGCAATGTTTTCTTTTAGCTAAAATATGATGAAAAATCATAAAATTCGGGCGAGGAAGCAAATATTTATATGATTTTTTACAAAAATAAAGTCAGATTTTACCTATTTTTGAAAGGGATATTTTTGTTAAAACATTCATAAACATGCTTTTGGACCTATACTATAGATAAAACATGATGAAAAATTATAAAATTCGGGCGCGGAAGCAAATATTTATATGATTTTTTACAAAAAAATGTCAGATTTTACCTATTTTTGATGAATACGTTGTATATTGTAAGCTACATGGGCTGGATTCTAGAATACCTACCACACTTGAAATAGCAATTTTTTTGTTGCAATGTTTTCTTTTAGTTAAATTATAATAAAAAATCAAAAAATTCGGGCGCGGAAGCAAATATTTATATGATTTTCTACAAAAATAAAGTCAGATTTTACCTATTTTTGAAATGGATATTTTTGGTAAAACATTCATAAACATGCTTTTGGACCTACACTATGGATAAAATATGATGAAAAATTATAAAATTCGGGCGCGAAAGCAAATATTTATATAATTTTTTACAAAAATAAAGTCAGATTTTACCTATTTTTGATGAATATGTTGTATATTGTAAGCTTCATTGGCTGGATTCTAAAATACCTACCACACTTGAAATAGCAAATTTCTTGTTGCAATGTTTTCTTTTAGCTAAAATATAATAAAAAATCATAAAATTCAGGCGCGGAAGCAAATATTTATATGATTTTTTTACAAAAATATAGTCAGATTTTACTTATTTTTGAAATGGATATTTTTGTTAAAACATTTATAAACATGCTTTTGGACCTATACTATGGATAAAATATGATAAAAAACTATAAAATTCGGGCGCGGAAGCAAATATATATATGATTTTTTTCAAAAATAAAGTCATATTTTACCTATTCTTGAAATGGATGTTTTTTTTAAAACATTCATAAACATGCTTTTGGACCTATACTATGGATAAAATATGATGAAAAATTATAAAATTCGGGCGCGGAAGCAAATATTTATATAATTTTTTACAAAAATAAAGTCAGATTTTACCTATTTTTGAAATGGATATTTTTGTTAAAACATTCTTAAACATGCTTTTGGACCTATACTATGGATAAAATATGATAAAAAATTATAAAATTCGGGCGCGGAAGCAAATATTTATATGATTTTTTACAAAAATAAAGTCAGATTTGACCTATTTTTGATGAATATGTTGTATATTGTAAGCTCCGTTGGCTGGATTCTAGAATACCTACCACACTTGAAATAGCAAATTTCTTGTTGCACTGTTTTCTTTTAGCTAAACTATGATGAAAAATCATAAAATTCGGGCGCGGAAGCAAATATATATATATATATATATATATATATATATATATATATATATATATATATATATATATATAGATGATTTTTTACAAAAATAAAGTCATATTTTACCTATTCTTGAAATGGATGTTTTTTTTTAAAACATTCATAAACATGCTTTTGGACCTATACTATGGATAAAATATGATGAAAAATCATAAAATTCGGGCGCAGAAGCAAATATTTATATGATTTTTTACAAAAATAAAGTCAGATTTTACCTATTTTTGAAATGGATATTTTTGGTAAAACATTCATAAACATGCTTTTGGACCTATACTATGGATAAAATATAATAAAAAATTATAAAATTCGGGCGCAGAAGCAAATATTTATATAATTTTTTACAAAAATAAAGTCAGATTTTACCTATTTTTGATGAATACGTTGTATATTGTAAGCTTCATTGGCTGGATTCTAGAATACCTACCACAATTGAAATAGCAATTTTCTTGTAGCAATGTTTTCTTTAGCTAAAATATGATGAAAAATCATAAATTTTGGGCGCGGAAGCAAATATTTATATGATTTTCTACAAAAATAAATTCAGATTTTACCTATTATTGAAATGGATATTTTTGTTAAAACGTTCATAAACATGCTTTTGGACCTATACTCTAAATAAAACATGATGAAAAATTATAAAATTCGGGCGCGGAAGCAAATATTTATATGATTTTTTACAAAAATAAAGTCAGATTTTACCTATTTTTGATGAATACGTTGTTTATTGTAAGCTACATGGGCTGGATTCTAGAATACCTACCACACTTGAAATAAAAAATTTCTTGTTGCAATGTTTTCATTTAGCTAAAATATGATAAAAAATCATAAAATTCGGGCGCGGAAGCAAATATTTATATGACTTTTTACAAAAATATAGTCAGATTTTACCTATATTTGAAATGGATATTTTTGTTAAAACATTCATTAACATGCTTTTGGACCTATACTATGGATAAAATATGATGAAAAATTATAAAATTCGGGCGCGGAAGCAAATATTTATATGATTTTTTACAAAAATAAAGTCAGATTTTAACTATTCTTGAAATGGATACCTTTGTTAAAACATTCATAATCATGTTTTTGGACCTATACTATGGATAATTTTAGCATTGGACATGCAAAAGTGACCATAATTTGGTACCAATCAGATAATAAACATTTAAATTTCGGGTGTCATTTTAATGAATACGTTGTATATTGTAAGCTACAAGGTCTGGATTCTAGAATACCTACCACACTTGAAATAGCAATTTTCTTGTTGCAATGTTTTCTTTTAGCTAAAATATGATGAAAAATCTTAAAATTCTGGCGCGGAAGCAAATATTTATATGATTTTTTACAAAAATAAAGTCAGATTTTACCTACTCTTGATATGGAATTTTTTTTAAAACATTCATAAACATGCTTTTGGACCTATACTGTGGATAAAATATGATGAAAAATTATAAAATTCGGGCGCGGAAGCAAATATTTATATAATTTTTTACAAAAATAAACTCAGATTTTACTTATTTTTGAAGAATACGTTGTATAATGTAAGCTACGTGGAATGGATTCTAGAATACTTACCACACTTGAAATAGCAATTTTCTTGTTGCAATGTTTTCTTTTAGTTAAAATATGATAAAAAATCATAAAATTCGGGCGCGGAAGCAAATATTTATATGATTTTTTACAAAAATAATGTCAGATTTTACCTATTCTTGAAATGGATATTTTTGTTAAAACATTCACAAACATGCTTTTAGACCTATACTATGGATAAAACATAATGAAAAATTATAAAATTCGGGCGCGGAAGCAAATATTTATATGATTTTTTACAAAAAAAAGTCAGATTTTAGCTATTTTTGATGAATACGTTGTATATTGTTATCTACATGGGCTGGATTCTAGAATACCTAACACACTTAAAATAGCAATTTTCTTGTTGCACTGTTTTCTTTTAGCTAAAATATGATGAAAAATTATAATATTCGGGCGCGGAAGCAAATATTTATATGAATTATTACAAAAATAAAGTCAGATTTTACCTATATTTGAAATAGATATTTTTGTTAAAACATTCATAAACATGCTTTTGGACCTATACTATGGATAAAATATGATGAAAAATTATAAAATTCGGACGCGGAAGCAAATATTTATATGATTTTATACAAAATTAAAGTCAGATTTGACCTATTTTAGATGAATACGTTGTATATTGTAAGCTACATGGGCTGGATTGTAGAAAACCTACCACACTTGAAATAGCAAGTTTCTTGTTGCAATGTTTTCTTTTAGCTAGACTATGATGAAAAATCATAAAATTCGAGCGCGGAAGCAAATATATATATGATTTTTTACAAAAATAAAGTCATATTTTACCTATTCTTGAAATGGATGTTTTTTTTTTAAAACATTCATAAACATGCTTTTGGACCTATACTATGGATTATATATGATGAAAAATCATAAAATTCGGGCGCGGAAGCAAATATTTATATGATTTTCTACAAAAATAAAGTCAGATTTTACATATTTTTGAAATGGATATTTTTGGTAAAACATTCATAAACATGCTTTTTGACCTATACTATAGATAAAACATGATGAAAAATTATAAAATTCGGGCGCGGAAGCAAATATTTATATGATTTTTTACAAAAAAATGTCAGATTTTACCTATTTTTGATGAATACGTTGTATATTGTAAGCTACATGGGCTGGATTCTAGAATACCTACCACACTTGAAATAGCAATTTTCTTGTTGCAATGTTTTCTTTTAGCTAAATTATAATAAAAAATCAAAAAATTCGGGCGCGGAAGCAAATATTTATATGATTTTCTACAAAAATAAAGTCAGATTTTACCTATTTTTGAAATGGATATTTTTGGTAAAACATTCATAAACATGCTTTTGGACCTACACTATGGATAAAATATGATGAAAAATTATAAAATTCGGGCGCGAAAGCAAATATTTATATAATTTTTTACAAAAATAAAGTCAGATTTTACCTATTTTTGATGAATATGTTGTATATTGTAAGCTTCATTGGTTGGATTCTAAAATACCTACCACACTTGAAATAGCAAATTTCTTGTTGCAATGTTTTCTTTTAGCTAAAATATAATAAAAAATCATAAAATTCAGGCGCGGAAGCAAATATTTATATGATTTTTTTACAAAAATATAGTCAGATTTTACTTATTTTTGAAATGGATATTTTTGTTAAAACATTCATAAACATGCTTTTGGACCTATACTATGGATAAAATATGATAAAAAATTATAAAATTCGGGCGCGGAAGCAAATATATATATGATTTTTTTCAAAAATAAAGTCATATTTTACCTATTCTTGAAATGGATGTTTTTTTTAAAACATTCATAAACATGCTTTTGGACCTATACTATGGATAAAATATGATGAAAAATTATAAAATTCGGGCGCGGAAGCAAATATTTATATAATTTTTTACAAAAATAAAGTCAGATTTTACCTATTTTTGAAATGGATATTTTTGTTAAAATATTCATAAACATGCTTTTGGACCTATACTATGGATAAAATATGATAAAAAATTATAAAATTCGGGCGCGGAAGCAAATATTTATATGATTTTTTACAAAAATAAAGTCAGATTTGACCTATTTTTGATGAATATGTTGTATATTGTAAGCTCCGTTGGCTGGATTCTAGAATACCTACCACACTTGAAATAGCAAATTTCTTGTTGCAATGTTTTCTTTTAGCTAAACTATGATGAAAAATCATAAAATTCGGGCGCGGAAGCAAATATATATATATATATATATATATATATATATATATATATATATATATATATATATATGATTTTTTACAAAAATAAAGTCATATTTTACCTATTCTTGAAATGGATGTTTTTTTTTTAAAACATTCATAAACATGCTTTTGGACCTATACTATGGATAAAATATGATGAAATATCATAAAATTCGGGCGCAGAAGCAAATATTTATATGATTTTTTACAAAAATAAAGTCAGATTTTACCTATTTTTGAAATGGATATTTTTGGTAAAACATTCATAAACATGCTTTTGGACCTATACTATGGATAAAATATAATAAAAAATTATAAAATTCGGGCGCAGAAGCAAATATTTATATAATTTTTTACAAAAATAAAGTCAGATTTTACCTATTTTTGATGAATACGTTGTATATTGTAAGCTTCATTGGCTGGATTCTAGAATACCTACCACAATTGAAATAGCAATTTTCTTGTAGCAATGTTTTCTTTTAGCTAAAATATGATGAAAAATCATAAATTTTGGGCGCGGAAGCAAATATTTATATGATTTTCTACAAAAATAAATTCAGATTTTACCTATTATTGAAATGGATATTTTTGTTAAAACGTTCATAAACATGCTTTTGGACCTATACTATAAATAAAACATGATGAAAAATTATAAAATTCGGGCGCGGAAGCAAATATTTATATGATTTTTTACAAAAATAAAGTCAGATTTTACCTATTTTTGATGAATACGTTGTTTATTGTAAGCTACATGGGCTGGATTCTAGAATACCTACCACACTTGAAATAAAAAATTTCTTGTTGCAATGTTTTCATTTAGCTAAAATATGATAAAAAATCATAAAATTCGGGCGCGGAAGCAAATATTTATATGACTTTTTACAAAAATATAGTCAGATTTTACCTATATTTGAAATGGATATTTTTGTTAAAACATTCATTAACATGCTTTTGGACCTATACTATGGATAAAATATGATGAAAAATTATAAAATTCGGGCGCGGAAGCAAATATTTATATGATTTTTTACAAAAATAAAGTCAGATTTTAACTATTCTTGAAATGGATACCTTTGTTAAACCATTCATAATCATGTTTTTGGACCTATACTATGGATAATTTTAGCATTGGACATGCAAAAGTGACAATAATTTGGTACCAATCAGATAATAAACATTTAATTTTCGGGTGTCATTTTAATGAATACGTTGTATATTGTAAGCTACAAGGTCTGGATTCTAGAATACCTACCACACTTGAAATAGCAATTTTCTTGTTGCAATGTTTTATTTTAGCTAAAATATGATGAAAAATCTTAAAATTCTGGCGCGGAAGCAAATATTTATATGATTTTTTACAAAAATAAAGTCAGATTTTACCTACTCTTGAAATGGAATTTTTTTTAAAACATTCATAAACATGCTTTTGGACCTAAACTTTGAATAAAATATGATGAAAAATTATAAAATTCGGGCGCGGAAGCAAATATTTATATGATTTTTTACAAAAGTTATGTCAGGTTTTACCAATTTTTGATGAATACGTTGTATATTGTAAGCTTCATTGGCTGGATTTTAGAATACCTACCACACTTGAAATAGCAATTTTCTTGTTGCAATAATTTCTTTTAGCTAAAATATGATAAAAAATTATAAAATTCGGGCGCGGAAGCAAATATTTATATCATTTTTCACAAAAATTAAGTCAGATTTTACCTATTCTTAACATAGATATTTTTGTTAAAACATTCATAAACATGCTTTTGGACCTATACTATGGATAAAATATAATAAAAAATTATAAAATTCGGACGCGGAAGCAAATATTTATATGATTTTTTACAAAAATAAAGTAAGATTTTACCTATATTTGATGAATACGTTTTATATTGTAAGCTAGATGGGCTGGATTCTAGAATACCTACCGCACTTGAAATAGCAATTTTCTTGTTGCAATGTTATCTTTTAGCTAAAATATGATAAAATATCATAAAATTCGGGCGCGAAAGCAAATATTTATGATTTTTTACAAAAATAAAGTCAGATTTTACCTATTTTTGAAATGGATATTTTTGGTAAAACATTCATAAACATGCTTTTGGACCTATACTATGGATAAAATATGATGAAAAATTATAAAATTTGGGCGCGGAAGCAAATATTTATATGATTTTTTACAAAAATAATGTCAGATTTTAACTATTTTTGAAATAGATACCTTTGTTAAAACATTCATAAACATGCTTTTGGACCTATACTATGGATAATTATAGCATTGGACATGCAAAAGTGACCATAATTTAGTACTAATCAGATAAAAAACATTTAATTTTCGGGTGTCATTTTAATGAATACGTTGTATTTTGTAAGCTACATGGGCTGGATTCTAGAATACCTACCACACTTGAAATAGCAATTTTCTTGTTGTAATGTTTTCTTTTAGCTAAAATATGATGAAAAATCATAAAATTCGGGCCCGGAAGCAAATATTTATATGATTTTTTACAAAAATAAAGTCAGATTTTACCTATTTTTGAGATGGATATTTTTGTTAAAACATTCATAAACCTTCTTTTGGACCTATACTATAGATAAAATATGATGAAAAATTATACAATTCGGGCGCGGAAGCAAATATTTATATTATTTTTTACAAAAATAAAGTCAGATTTTACCTATTTTTGATGAATACGTTGTATATTGTAAGCTTCATTGGCTGGATTCTAGAATACCTACCACACTTGAAATAGCAATTTTCTTGTTGCAATGTTTTCTTTTACCTAAATTATGATAAAAAATCATAAAATTCGGGCGCGGAATCAAATATTTATATGATTTTTAACAAAAATAAAGTCAGATTTTACCTATTTTTGAGATGGATATTTTTGTTAAAACATTCATAAACATGCTTTTGGACCTATACTGTGGATAAAATATAATAAAAAATTATAAAATTCGGGCGCGGAAGCAAATATTTACATGATTTTTTACAAAAAAAAAGTCAGATTTTACCTATTTTTGATGAATACGTTGTACATATATTGTAAGCTACATTGGCTGGATTCTAGAATACCTACCACACTTGAAATAGCAATTTTCTTGTTGCAATGTTTTCTTTTAGCTAAAATATGATGATAAATCATAAAATTCGGGCGCGGAAGCAAATATTTATATGATTTTTTACAAAAATAAAGTCAGATTTTTCCTATTATTGAAATGGATATTTTTGGTGAAACATTCATAAACATGCTTTTGGACCTATACTACAGATAAAATATGATGAAAAATTATACAATTCGTTCGCGGAAGCAAATATTTATATTATTTTTTACAAAAATAAAGTCAGATTTTACCTATTTTTGATGAATATGTTGTATATTGTAAGCTTCATTGGCTGGATTCTAGAATACCTACCACACTTGAAATAGCAATTTTCTTGTTCCAATGTTTTCTTTTACCTAAATTATGATGAAAAATCTTAAAATTCGGGCGCGGAAGCAAATATTTATGTGATTTTTTACAAAAATAAAGTCAGATTTTACCTATTCTTAAAATGGATATTTTTGTTAAATATTCATAAACATGCTTTTGGATCTATACTGTGGATAAATTATAATGAAAAATTATAAAATTCGGGCGCGGAAGCAAATATTTATGATTTAAAAAAAAAGTCAGATTTTACCTATTTTTGATGAATACGTTGTATATTGTAAGCTACATGGGCTGCATTTTAGAATACCTAAAACACTTGAAATTGCAATTTTCTTGTTGCAATGTTTTCTTTTAGCAAAAATATGATGAAAAATCATAAAATTCGGGTGCGGAAGTAAATATTTATATGATTTTTTACAAAAATAATGTCGGATTTTACCTATTTTTGAAATGGATATTTTTGTTAAAACATTCATAAACATGCTTTTGGACCTATACTGTGGATAAAATATATTGAAAAATTATAAAATTCGGGCGCGGAAGCAAATATTTATATGATTTTTTACAAAAAAAAGTCAGATTTTAGCTATTTTTGATGAATACGTTGTATATTGTTATCTACATGGGCTGGATTCTAGAATACCTAACACACTTAAAATAGCAATTTTCTTGTTGCACTGTCTTCTTTTAGCTAAAATATGATGAAAAATCATAAAATTCGGGCGCGGAAGCAAATATTTATATGATTTTTACAAAAATAAATTCAGATTTTACCTATTTTTGAAAGGGATATTTTTGTTAAAACATTCATAAACATGCTTTTGGACCTATACTGTGGATAAAATATGATGAAAAATTATAAAATTCGGGCGCGGAAGCAAATATTTATATAATTTTTTACAAAAATAAACTCAGATTTTACATATTTTTGAAGAATACGTTGTATAATGTAAGCTACGTGGAATGGATTCTAGAATACTTACCACACTTCAAATAGCAATTTTCTTGTTGCAATGTTTTCTTTTAGTTAAAATATGATAAAAAATCATAAAATTCGGGCGCGAAAGCAAATATTTATATGATTTTTTACAAAAATAATGTCAGATTTTACCTATTCTTGAAATGGATATTTTTGTTAAAACATTCACAAACATGCTTTTAGACCTATACTATGGATAAAATATAATGAAAAATTATAAAATTCAGGCGCGGAAGCAAATATTTATATGATTTTTTACGAAAAAAAAGTCAGATTTGACCTATTTTTGATGAATACGTTGTATATTGCAAGCTACATGGGATGGATTCTGGAATACCTAACACACTTGAAATAGCAATTTTCTTGTTGCAATGTTTTCTTTTAGCTAAAATATGATGAAAAATCATAATATTCGGGCGCAGAAGCAAATATTTATATGAATTATTACAAAAATAAAGTCAGATTTTACCTATATTTGAAATAGATATTTTTGTTAAAACATTCATAAACATGCTTTTGGACCTATACTGTGGATAAATTATGATGAAAAATTATAAAATTCGAGCGCGGAAGCAAATATTTATGATTTAAAAAAAAAGTCAGATTTTACCTATTTTTGATGAATACGTTGTATATTGTAAGCTACATGGGCTGCATTTTAGAATACCTAACACACTTGAAATAGCAATTTTCTTGTTGCAATGTTTTCTTTTACCTAAATTATGATAAAAAATCATAAAATTCGTTCGCGGAAGCAAATATTTGTATCATATTTTACAAAAATAATGTCAGTTATTATCTATTCTTGAAATAGATATTTTTGTTAAAACATTCATAAACATGCTTTTGGACCTATACTGTGGATAAAATATAATAAAAAATTATAAAATTCGGGCGCGCAAGCAAATATTTATATGATTTTTTACAAAAAAAAGTGAGATTTTACCTATTTTTGATGAATACGTTGTATATTGTAAGCTACATGGGCTGGATTCTAGAATACCTAACACACTTGAAATAGCAATTTTCTTGTTGCAATGTTTTCTTTTAGCTAAAATATGATAAAAAATCATAAAATTCGGGCGTGGAAGCAAATATTTATATGATTTTTTACAAAAATAATGTCAGATTTTACCTATTTTTGAAATGGATATTTTTGTTAAAACATTCTTAAACATGCTTTTGGACCTATACTATGGATAAAATATGATGAAAAATTATAAAATTCGGACGCGGAAGCAAATATTTATATAATTTTTTTCAAAAATAAAGTCAGATTTTACCTGTTTTTGATGAATACGTTGTATATTGTAAGCTTCATTGGCAGGATTGTAGAATACCTACCACACTTGAAACAGCAGTTTTCTTGTTGCAATGTTTTCTTTTACCTAAATTATGATGAAAAATCATAAAATTCGGGCGCGGAAGCAAATTTTTATATGATTTTTTACAAAAATATAGAAAGATTTTACCTATTTTTTCAATGGATATTTTTGTTAAAACATTCATAAACATTCTTTTGGACCTATACTATGGATAAAAAATGATAAAAAATTATAAAATTATGGCGCGGAAGCAAATATTTATATAATTTTTTACAAAAAAAAGTCAGATTTTACCTATATTTGATGAATACGTTGTATATTGTAAGCTTCATTGGCTGGATTCTAGAATAACTACCACACTTGAAATAGCAATTTTCATGTTGCAATGATTTCTTTTACCTAAATTATGGTGAAAAATCATGAAATTCGGGCGCGGAAGCAAATATTTATTTAATTTTTTACAAAAAAAAAGTCAGATTTTACCTATTTTTGATGAATACGTTGTATATTGTAAGCTACATGAGCTGGATTCTAGAATACATAACACACTTGAAATAGCAATATTCTTCTTGCAATGTTTTCTTTTAGCTAAAATATGATAAAAAAATAATAAAATTCGGGCGCGGAAGCAAATATTTATATGATTTTTTACAATAATAAAGTCAGATTTTACCTATTCTTGAAATGGATATTTTTGTTAAAACATTCATAAACATGCTTTTGGACCTATACTGTGGATAAAATATAATGAAAAATTATAAAATTCGGGAGCGGCAGCAAATATTTATATGATTTTTTACAAAAAAAATAAGATTTTACCTATTTTTGATGAATACGTTGTATATTGTAAGCTACATGGGCTGGATTCTAGAATACCTAACACACTTGAAATAGCAATTTTCTTGTTGCAATGTTTTCTTTTAGCTAAAATATGATGAAAAATCATAAAATTCGGGCGCGCAAGCAAATATTTATATGATTTTTTACAAAAATAAATTCAGATTTTACCTATTTTTGAAATGAATATTTTTGTTAAAACATTCATAAACATACTTTTGGACCTATACTATGGAAAAATATGATACAAAATTATAATATTCGGGCGCGGAAGCAAATATTTATATAATTTTTTACAAAAATAAAGTCAGATTTTACCAATTTTTGATGAATACGTTGTATATTGTAAGCTTCATTGGCTGGATTCTAGAATACCTACCACACTTGAAATAGCAATTTTCATGTTGCCTTGTTTTCTTTTACTTAAATTATGATGAAAAATCATAAAATTCGGGCGCGCAAGCAAATATTTATATGATTTTTTACAAAAATAAAATCATATTTTACCTATTCTTGAAATGGATATTTTTGTTAAAACATTCATAATCATGCTTTTGGGCCTATACTGTGGATAAATTATGATGAAAAATTATAAAATTCGAGCGCGGAAGCAAATATTTATGATTTAAAAAAAAAGTCAGATTTTACCTATTTTTGATGAATACGTTGTATATTGTAAGCTACATGGGCTGCATTTTAGAATACCTAACACACTTGAAATAGCAATTTTCTTGTTGCAATGTTTTCTTTTACCTAAATTATGATAAAAAATCATAAAATTCGTTCGCGGAAGCAAATATTTGTATCATTTTTTACAAAAATAATTTTAGATATTACCTATTCTTGAAATAGATATTTTTGTTAAAACATTCATAAACATGCTTTTGGACTTATACTGTGGATAAAATATAATAAAAAATTATAAAATTCGGGCGCGCAAGCAAATATTTATATGATTTTTTACAAAAAAAAGTGAGATTTTACCTATTTTTGATGAATACGTTGTATATTGTAAGCTACATGGGCTGGATTCTAGAATACCTAACACACTTGAAATAGCAATTTTCTTGTTGCAATGTTTTCTTTTAGCTAAAATATGATAAAAAATCATAAAATTCGGGCGCGGAAGCAAATATTTATATGATTTTTTACAAAAATAATGTCAGATTTTACCTATTTTTGAAATGGATATTTTTGTTAAAACATTCTTAAACATGCTTTTGGACCTATACTATGGATAAAATATGATGAAAAATTATAAAATTCGGACGCGGAAGCAAATATTTATATAATTTTTTTCAAAAATAAAGTCAGATTTTACCTGTTTTTGATGAATACGTTGTATATTGTAAGCTTCATTGGCAGGATTGTAGAATACCTACCACACTTGAAACAGCAGTTTTCTTGTTGCAATGTTTTCTTTTACCTAAATTATGATGAAAAATCAGAAAATTCGGGCGCGGAAGCAAATTTTTATATGATTTTTTACAAAAATAAAGACAGATTTTACCTATTCTTGACATGGATATTTTTGTGAAAACATTCATAAACATGCTTTTGGACTTATACTGTGGATAAAATATGATAAAAAATTATAAAATTCGGGCGCAGAAGCAAATATTTGTATGATTTTTTACAAAAATATAGTCAGATTTTACCTATTTTTAATGAATACGTTGTATATTGCAGGCTACATGGGCTGGATTCTACAATACCTAACACACTTGAAATACCAATTTTCTTGTTGCAATGGTTTCTTTTAGCTAAAATATGGTGAAAAATCATAAAATTCGGGCGCGGATGCAAATATTTATAAGATTTTTTACAAAAATATAGAAAGATTTTACCTATTTTTGAAATGGATATTTTTGTTAAAACATTCATAAACATTCTTTTGGACCTATACTATGGATAAAAAATGATAAAAAATTATAAAATTATGGCGCGGAAGCAAATATTTATATAATTTTTTACAAAAAAAAGTCAGATTTTACCTATATTTGATGAATACGTTGTATATTGTAAGCTTCATTGGCTGGATTCTAGAATACCTACCACACTTGAAATAGCAATTTTCATGTTGCAATGATATCTTTTACCTAAATTATGGTGAAAAATCATGAAATTCGGGCGCGGAAGCAAATATTTATTTAATTTTTTACAAAAAAAAAGTCAGATTTTACCTATTTTTCATGAATACGTTGTATATTGTAAGCTACATGAGCTGGATTCTAGAATACATAACACACTTGAAATAGCAATATTCTTCTTGCAATGTTTTCTTTTAGCTAAAATATGATAAAAAAATAATAAAATTCGGGCGCGGAAGCAAATATTTATATGATTTTTTACAATAATAAAGTCAGATTTTACCTATTCTTGAAATGGATATTTTTGTTAAAACATTCATAAACATGCTTTTGGACCTATACTGTGGATAAAATATGATGAAAAATTATAAAATTCGGCAGCGGCAGCAAATATTTATATGATTTTTTACAAAAAAAATAAGATTTTACCTATTTTTGATGAATACGTTGTATATTGTAAGCTACATGGGCTGGATTCTAGAATACCTAACACACTTGAAATAGCAATTTTCTTGTTGCAATGTTTTCTTTTAGCTAAAATATGATGAAAAATCATAAAATTCGGGCGCGCAAGCAAATATTTATATGATTTTTTACAAAAATAAAATCAGATTTTACCTATTTTTGAAATGAATATTTTTGTTAAAACATTCATAAACATACTTTTGGACCTATACTATGGAAAAATATGATAAAAAATTATAATATTCGGGCGCGGAAGCAAATATTTATATAATTTTTTACAAAAATAAAGTCAGATTTTACCAATTTTTGATGAATACGTTGTATATTGTAAGCTTCATTGGCTGGATTCTAGAATACCTACCACACTTGAAATAGCAATTTTCATGTTGCCTTGTTTTCTTTTACTTAAATTATGATGAAAAATCATAAAATTCGGGCGCGCAAGCAAATATTTATATGATTTTTTACAAAAATAAAATCATATTTTACCTATTCTTGAAATGGATATTTTTGTTAAAACATTCATAATCATGCTTTTGGGCCTATACTGTGGATAAAATATGATGAAAAATTATAAAATTCGGGCGCGGATGCAAATATTTATATGATTTTTTACAAAAATAAAGTCAGATTTTATCTATTCTTGAAATGTATAATTTTGTTAAAACATTCATAAACATGCTTTTGGACCTATACTGTTGATAAAATATGAAAAAAAAAAAAATTATAAAATTCGGGCGCGGAAGCAAATATTTATATGATTTTTTACAAAAAAATGTCAGATTTTACCTATTTTTGATGAATACGTTGTATATTGTAAGCTACATGGGCTGGATTCTAGAATACCTAACACACTTGAAATAGCAATTTTCTTGTTGCAATGTTTCCTTTTAGCTAATATATGATGAAAAATCATAAAATTCGGGCGCTGAAGCAAATATTTATATGTTTTTTTACAAAAATAAAGTCAGATTTTACCTATTTTTGAAAAACGCGCTATCTCAGAGTCATTCATAAACATGCTTTTGGACCTATACCATGGATAAAATATGATGAAAAATTTTAAAATTCGGGCGCAGAAGCAAATATTTATATAATTTTTTACAAAAATAATGTCAGACTTTACCAGTTTTTGATGAATAAGTTGTATATTGTAAGCTTCATTGGCTGGATTCTAGAATACCTACCACTCTTGAAATAGCAATTTTCTTGTTGCAATGTTTTCTCTTACCTAAATTATGATGAAAAATCATAAAATTCGGCCGCGGAAGCAAATATTTATATGATTTTTTACAAAAATAAAGTCAGATTTTACCTATCCTTGAAATGGATATGTTTGTTAAAACATTCATAAACATGCTTTTGGACCTATATTGTGGATAAAATATGATGAAAAATTTTAAAATTCGGGCGCGGAAGCAAATAATTATATGATTTTTTACAGAAATAAAGTCAGATTTTACCTATTTTTGAAATGGATATTTTTCTTAAAACATTCATAAACATGCTTTTGAACCTATACTATGGATAAAATATGATGAAAAATTATAAAATTCAAGCGCGGAAGCAAATATTTATATAATTTTTTACAAAAATATAGTCAGATTTTACCTATTTTTGATGAATTTGTTGTATATTGTAAGCTTCATTAACTGGATTCTAGAATACCTACAACACTTGAAATAGCAATTTCTTGTTGCAATGTTTTCTTTTACCTAAATTATGATGAAAAATCATAAAATTCGGCCGCGGTAGCAAATATTTATATGATTTTTTACAAAAAAAAGTCAGATTTTACCTATTTTTGATGAATACGTTGTATTTTGTAAGCCACATGGGCCGGATTCTAGAATACCTAACACACTTGAAATAGCAATTTTCTTGTTGCAATGTTTTCTTTTAGCTAAAATATGATGAAAAATCATAAAATTCGGGCGCTGAAGCAATTATTTATATGATTTTTTACAAAAATAAAGTCAGATTTTAACTATTTTTGAGATGGATATTTTTGTTAAAACATTCATAAACATGCTTTTGGAGCTATACTATGGATAAAATATGATGAATAATTATAAAATTCAGGCGCGGAAGCAAATATTTATATAATTTTTCACAAAAATAAAGTCAGATTTTACCTATTTTTAAAGAATACGTTGTATATTGTAAGCTTCATTGGCTGGATTCTAGAATACCTACCACACTTGAAATAGCAATTTTCTTGTTGCAATGTTTTCTTTTACCTAAATTATGATAAAAAATCATAAAATTCGGGCGCGGAAGCAAATATTTTATATGATTTTTTACAAAAAAAAGTCAGATTTTACCTATTTTTGATGAATACGTTGTATTTTGTAAGCCACATGGGCCGGATTCTAGAATACCTAACACACTTGAAATAGCAATTTTCTTGTTGCAATGTTTTCTTTTAGCTAAAATATGATGAAAAATCATAAAATTCGGGCGCGGAAGCAAATATTTATATGATTTTTTACAAAAGTAAAGTCAGATTTTACCTATCCTTGAAATGGATATGTTTGTTAAAACATTCATAAACATGCTTTTGGACCTATATTGTAGATAAAATATAATGAAAAATTATAAAATTCGGGCGCGGAAGCAAATATTTATATGATTTTTTACAAAAAAAAGTCAGATTTTACCTATTTTTGATGAATACGTTGTATATTGTAAGCTACATGGGCTGGATTCTACAATACCTAACACACTTGAAATAGCAATTTTCTTGTTGCAATGTTTTCTTTTAGCTAAAATATGATGAAAAATCATAAAATTCGGGCGCTGAAGCAATTATTTATATGATTTTTTACAAAAATAAAGTCAGATTTTAACTATTATTGAGATGGATATTTTTGTTAAAACATTCATAAACATGCTTTTGGAGCTATACTATGGATAAAATATGATGAATAATTATAAAATTCGGGCGCGGAAGCAAATATTTATATAATTTTTTACAAAAATAAAGTCAGATTATACCTATTTTTAAAGAATACGTTGTATATTGTAAGCTTCATTGGCTGGATTCTAGAATACCTACCACACTTGAAATAGCAAATTTCTTGTTGCAATGTTTTCTTTTACCTAAATTATGATAAAAAATCATAAAATTCGGGCGCGGAAGCAAATATTTATATGATTTTTTACAAAAAAAAGTCAGAATTTACCTATTTTTGATGAATACGTTGTATTTTGTAAGCCACATGGGCTGGATTCTAGAATACCTAACACAGTTGAAATAGCAATTTTCTTGTTGCAATGTTTTCTTTTAGCTAAAATATGATGAAAAATCATTAAATGCGGGCGCGGAAGCAAATATTTATATGATTTTTTACAAAAATAAAGTCAGATTTTACAAATTTTTGAATTGGATTTTTTTGTTAAAACATTTATAAACATGCCTTTGGACCTATACTATAGATAAGATATGATGAAAACTTATAAAATCGGGCGCGGAGGAAAATATTTGTATAATTTTTTACAAAAATAAAGTTAGATTCTACCTATTTTTGATGAATAAGTAGTATATTGTAAGCTCCATTGGATGGATTCTAGAATACCTACCATACTTGAAATAGCAATTTTCTTGTTGCAATGTTTTCTTTTACCTAAATTATGGTGAAAAATCATAAAATTCGGGCGCTGAAGCAATTATTTATATAATTTTTTCCAAAAAAAATTCAGATTTTACCTATTTTTGATGAATACGTTGTATATTGTAAGCTTCATTGGCTGGATTCTAGAATACCTACCACACTTGAAATAGCAATTTTCTTGTTGCAATGTTTTCTTTTACCTAAATTATCGTGAAAAATCATAAAAATCGGGCGCGGAAGCAAATATTTAAATGATTTCTTACAAAAAAAAAGTCAGATTTTACCTATTCTTGAAATGGATATTTTTGTTAAAACATTCATAAACATGCTTTTGGACCTATACTGTGGATAAATTATAATAAAAAATTATAAAATTCGGGCGCGGAAGCAATTATTTATATGATTTTTTACAAAAAAAAGTCAGATTTTACCTATTTTTGATGAATACGTTGTATATTGTAAGCTACATGGGCTGGATCCTAGAATACATAACACACTTGAAATAGCAATTTTCTTGTTGCAATGTTTTCTTTTAGCTAAAATATGATAAAAAATCATAAAATTCGGGCGCGGAAGCAAATATTTATATGATTTTTAACAAAAATAAAGTCAGATTTTACCTATATTTGAGATGGATATTTTTGTTAAAACATTCATAAACATACTGTGGATAAAATATGATGAAAAATGATAATATTCGGGCGCGGAAGCAAATATTTATATAATTTTTACAAATATTAAGTCAGATTTTACCAATTTTTGATGAATACGTTGTATATTTTAAGCTTCATTGGCTGGATTCTAGAATACCTACCACACTTGAAATAGCAATTTTCTTGCTGCCTTGTTTTCTTTTACTTAAATTATGATGAAAAATCATAAAATTCGGGCGCGGAAGCAAATATTTATATAATTTTTTACAAATATAAAATCAGATTTTACCTTTTCTTGAAATGGATATTTTTGTTAAAACATTCATAAACATGCTTTTGGACCTATACTGTAGATAAAATATGATAAAAAATTATAAAATTCGGGCGCGGAAGCAAGTATTTATATGATTTTTTACAAAAATAAAGTCATATTTTACCTATTCTTGAAATGGATATTTTTGTTAAAACATTCATAAACATGCTTTTGGACCTATACTGTGGATAAAATATGAAAAAAAAAATTATAAAATTCGGGCGCGGAAGCAAATATTTTATGATTTTTTACAAAAAAAAAGTCAGATTTTACCTATTTTTGATGAATACGTTGTATATTGTAAGCTACATGGGCTGGATTCTAGAATACCTAACACACTTAAAATAGCAATTTTCTTGTTGCAATGTTTTCTTTTAGCTAAAATATGATGAAAAATCATAAAATTCGGGCGCGGAAGCAAATATTTATATGATTTTTTACAAACATAAAGTCAGATTTTACCTATTTTTGAAATGGATATGTTTGTGAAAACATTCATAAACATGCTTTTGGACCTATAACCATGGATAAAATATGATGAAAAATTATAAAATTTCGGGCGCGGAAGCAAATATTTATATAATTTTTTACAAAAGTAATATCAGACTTTACCAATTTTTGATGAATACGTTGTATATTGTAAGCTTCATTGGCTGGATTCTAGAATACCTACCACACTTGAAATAGCAATTTTCTTGTTGCAATGTTTTGTTTTACCTATATTATGATAAAAAAATCATAAAATTCGGGCGCGGAAGCAAATATTTATATGATTTTTTACAAAAATAAAGTCAGATTTTACCTACTTTTAAAATGGATATTTTGGTTAAAACATTCATAAACATGCATTTGAACCTATACTATGGATAATATATGATGAAAAATTATAAAATTCGGGCGCGGAAGCAAATATTTATATAATTTTTTACAAAATAAAGTCAGATTTCACCTATTTTTGATGAATACGTTGTATATTGTAAGCTTCATTGGCTGGATTCTAGAATACCTACCACACTTGAAATAGCAATTTCTTGTTGCAATGTTTTCTTTTACCTAAATTATGATGAAAAATCATAAAATTTGGGCGCGATAGCAAATATTTATATGATTTTTTTCAAAAATAAAGTCAGATTTTACCTATTCATGATATAGATATTTTTGTTAAAACATTTATAAACATGCTTTTGGACTTATACTGTGGATAAAATATGATAAAAAATTATAAAATTCGGGCGCGGAAGCAAATATTTATAAGATTTTTTACAAAAAAAAGTCAGATTTTACCTATTTTTGATGAATACGTTGTATATTGTAAGCTACATGGGCTGGATTCTACAATACCTAACACACTTGAAATAGCAATTTTCTTGTTGCAATGTTTTCTTTAGCTAAAATATGATGAAAAATCATAAAATTCGGGCGCTGAAGCAATTATTTATATGATTTTTTACTAAAATAAAGTCATATTTTACCTATTTTTGAAATGGATATTTTTGTTAAAACATTTATAAACATGCTTTTGGACCTATACTATGGATAAAATATGATAAAAAATTATAAAATACGGCGCGGAAGCAAATAGTTATATAATTTTTTACAAAAATAAAGTCAGATTTTACCTATTTTTGATAATTACGTTGTATATTGTAAGTTTCATTGGCTGGATTCTAGAATGCCTACCACACTTGAAATAGCAATTTTCTTGTTGCAATGTTTTCTTTTACCTAAATTATGATAAAAAATCATAAAATTCGGGCGCGGAAGCAAATATTTATATGATTTTTTACAAAAAAAAAGTCAGATTTTACCTATTTTTGATGAATACGTTGTATATTGTAAGCCACATGGGCTGGATTCTAGAATACCTAACACACTTGAAATAGCAATTTTCTTGTTGCAATGTTTTCTTTTAGCTAAAATATGATGAAAAATCATAAAATTCCGGCGCGGAAGCAAATATTTATATGATTTTTTACAAAAAAAAGACAGGTTTACCTATTTTTGATGAATACATTGTATATTGTAAGCTACATGAGTTAGATTTTACCTATTTTTGAAATGGATATGTTTGTTAAAACATTCATAAACGTGCTTTTGGACCTATACCAAGGATAAAATATGATGAAAAATTATAAAATTCGGGCGCGGAAGCAAATATCTATATAATTTTTTACAAAAGTAATATCAGTCTTTACCAATTTTTGATGAATACGTTGTATATTGTAAGCTTCATTGGCTGGATTCTAGAATACCTACCACACTTGAAATAGCAATTTTCTTATTGCAATGTTTTGTTTTACCTAAATTATGATAAAAAATCATAAAATTCGGGCGCGAAAGCAAATATTTATATGATTATTTACAAAAATAAAGTCAGATTTTACCTATTTTTAAAATGGATATTTTTGTTAAAACATTCATAAACATGCATTTGAACCTATACTATGGATAATATATGATGAAAAATTATAAAATTCGGGCGCGGAAGCAAATATTTATATAATTTTTTACAAAAATAAAGTCAGATTTCACCTATTTTTGATGAATACCTTGTATACTGTAAGCTTCATTGGCTGGATTCTAGAATACCTACCACACTTGAAATAGCAATTTCTTGTTGCAATGTTTTCTTTTACCTAAATTATGATGAAAAATCATAAAATTTGGGCGCGGTAGCAAATATTTATATGATTTTTTTCAAAAATAAAGTCAGATTTTACCTATTCATGATATAGATATTTTTGTTAAAACATTTATAAACATGCTTTTGGACTTATACTGTGGATAAAATATGATAAAAAATTATAAAATTCAGGCGCGTGATTTTTTACAAAAAAAAAAGTCAGATTTTACCTATTTTTGATGAATACGTTGTATATTGTAAGCCACATGGGCTGGATTTCTACAATACCTAACACACTTGAAATAGCAATTTTCTTGTTGCAATGTTTTCTTTTAGCTAAAATATGATGAAAAATCATAAAAATTCGGGCGCTGAAGCAATTATTTATATGATTTTTTACAAAAATAAAGTCAGATTTTACCTATTTTTGGGATGGATATTTTTGTTATAAACATTCATAAACATGCTTTTGGACCTATACTATGGATAAAATATGATAAAAAATTATAAAATTCGGGCGCGGAAGCAAATAGTTATATAATTTTTTACAAAAATAAAGTCAGATTTTACCTATTTTTGATAATTACGTTGTATATTGTAAGCTTCATTGGCTGGATTCTAGATTGCCTACCACACTTGAAATAGCAATTTTCTTGTTGCAATGTTTTCTTTTACCTAAATTATGATAAAAAATCATAAAATTCGGGCGCGGGAAGCAAATATTTATATGATTTTTTACAAAAAAAAAGTCAGATTTTACCTATTTTTGATGAATACGTTGTATATTGTAAGCCACATGAGCTGGATTCTAGAATACCTAACACACTTGAAATAGCAATTTTCTTGTTGCAATGTTTTCTTTTAGCTAAAATATGATGAAAAATCATAAAATTCGGGCGCTGAAGCAATTATTTATATGATTTTTTACAAAAATAAAGTCAGATTTTACCTATTTTTGGGATGGATATTTTTGTTAAAACATTCATAAACATGCTTTTGGACCTATACTATGGATAAAATATGATAAAAAATTATAAAATTCGGGCGCGGAAGCAAATAGTTATATAATTTTTTACAAAAATAAAGTCAGATTTTACCTATTTTTGATAATTACGTTGTATATTGTAAGCTTCATTGGCTGGATTCTAGATTGCCTACCACACTTGAAATAGCAATTTTCTTGTTGCAATGTTTTCTTTTACCTAAATTATGATAAAAAATCATAAAATTCGGGCGCGGAAGCAAATATTTATATGATTTTTTACAAAAAAAAAGTCAGATTTTACCTATTTTTGATGAATACGTTGTATATTGTAAGCCATGAGCTGGATTCTAGAATACCTAACACACTTGAAATAGCAATTTTCTTGTTGCAATGTTTTCTTTTAGCTAAAATATGATGAAAAATCATAAAATTCGGGCGCGGAAGCAAATATTTATATGATTTTTTACAAACATAAAGTCAGATTTTACCTATTTTTGAAATGGATATTTTTGTTAAAACATTCATAAACATGCTTTTGGACCTATACTATGGATAAAATATGATAAAAAATTATAAAATTCGGGCGCGGGAAGCAAATAGTTATATAATTTTTTACAAAAATAAAGTCAGATTTTACCTATTTTTGATAATTACGTTGTATATTGTAAGCTTCATTGGCTGGATTCTAGAATGCCTACCACACTTGAAATAGCAATTTTCTTGTTGCAATGTTTTCTTTTACCTAAATTATGATAAAAAATCATAAAATTCGGGCGCGGAAACAAATATTTATATGATTTTTTACAAAAAAAAAGTCAGATTTTACCTATTTTTGATGAATACGTTGTATTTTGTAAGCCACATGGGCTGGATTCTAGAATACCTAACACACTTGAAATAGCAATTTTCTTGTTGCTATGTTTTCTTTTAGCTAAAATATGATGAAAAATCATAAAATGCGGGCGCGGAAGCAAATATTTATATGATTTTTTACAAAAATAAAGTCAGATTTTACAAATTTTTGAATTGGATTTTTTTGTTAAAACATTTATAAACATGCCTTTGGACCTATACTATAGATAAGATATGATGAAAACTTATAAAATCGGGCGCGGAGGAAAATATTTATATAATTTTTTACAAAAATAAAGTCAGATTCTACCTATTTTTGATGAATAAGTAGTATATTGTAAGCTCCATTGGCTGGATTCTAGAATACCTACCATACTTGAAATAGCAATTTTTCTTGTTGCAATGTTTTCTTTTACCTAAATTATGGTGAAAAATCATAAAATTCGGGCGCTGAAGCAATTATTTATATAATTTTTTACAAAAAAAAGTCAGATTTTACCTATTTTTGATGAATACGTTGTATATTGTAAGCTTCATTGGCTGGATTCTAGAATACCTACCACACTTGAAATAGCAATTTTCTTGTTGCAATGTTTTCTTTTACCTAAATTATCGTGAAAAATCATAAAAATCGGGCGCGGAAGCAAATATTTAAATGATTTTTTACAAAAAAAAAGTCAGATTTTACCTATTCTTGAAATGGATATTTTTGTTAAAACATTCATAAACATGCTTTTGGACCTATACTGTGGATAAATTATAATAAAAAATTATAAAATTCGGGGCGCGGAAGCAATTATTTATATGATTTTTTACAAAAAAAAGTCAGATTTTACCTATGTTTGATGAATACGTTGTATATTGTAAGCTACATGGGCTGGATCCTAGAATACATAACACACTTGAAATAGCAATTTTCTTGTTGCAATGTTTTCTTTTAGCTAAAATATGATAAAAAAAACATAAAATTCGGGCGCGGAAGCAAATATTTATATGAATTTTTTCAAAAATAAAGTCAGATTTTACCTATTTTTGAAATGGATATCTTTGTTAAAACATTCATAAACATACTTTTGGACCTATACTATGGATAAAATATAATGAAAAATTATAAAATTCTGGCGCGGAAGCAAATATTTATATAATTTGTTACAAAAAAAAGTCAGATTTTACCAATTTTTGATGAATACGTTGTATATTGTAAGCTTCATTGGCTGGATTCTAGAATACCTACCACACTTGAAATAGCAATTTTCTTATTGTAATGTTTTCTTTTACCTAAATTATGGTGAAAAATCGTAAAATTCGGGCCCGAAAGCAAATATTTATATGATTTTTTACAAAAAAAAGTCAGGTTTTACCTATTTTTGATGAATACATTGTATATTGTAAGCTACATGAGCTGGATTCTAGAATACCTAACACACTTGAAATAGCAATTTTCTTGTTGCAATGTTTTGTTTTACCTATATTATGATAAAAAATCATAAAATTCGGGCGCGGAAGCAAATATTTATATGATTTTTTACAAAAATAAAGTCAGATTTTACCTATTTTTAAAATGGATATTTTTGTTAAAACATTCATAAACATGCATTTGAACCTATACTATGGATAATATATGATGAAAAAATTATAAAATTCGGGCGCGGAAGCAAATATTTATATAATTTTTTACAAAAATAAAGTCAGATTTCACCTATTTTTGATGAATACGTTGTATATTGTAAGCTTCATTGGCTGGATTCTAGAATACCTACCACACTTGAAATAGCAATTTCTTGTTGCAATGTTTTCTTTTACCTAAATTATGATGAAAAATCATAAAATTTGGGCGCGGGTAGCAAATATTTATATGATTTTTTTCAAAAATAAAGTCAGATTTTACCTACTCATGATATAGATATTTTTGTTAAAACATTTATAAACATGCTTTTGGACCTATACTATGGATAAAATATGATAAAAAATTATAAAATTCGGGCGCGGAAGCAAATAGTTATATAATTTTTTACAAAAATAAAGTCAGATTTTACCTATTTTTGATAATTACGTTGTATATTGTAAGCTTCATTGGCTGGATTCGAGAATGCCTACCACACTTGAAATAGCAATTTTCTTGTTGCAATGTTTTCTTTTACCTAAATTATGATAAAAAATCATAAAATTCGGGCGCGGAAGCAAATATTTATATGATTTTTTACAAAAAAAAAGTCAGATTTTACCTATTTTTGATGAATACGTTGTATATTGTAAGCCACATGGGGCTGGATTCTAGAATACCTAACACACTTGAAATAGCAATTTTCTTGTTGCAATGTTTTCTTTTAGCTAAAATATGATGAAAAATCATAAAATTCCGGCGCGGAAGCAAATATTTATATGATTTTTTACAAAAATAAAATCAGATTTTACATATTTTTGAATTGGATATTTTTCTTAAAACATTCATAAACATGCTTTTGGACCTATACCATGGATAAAATATGATGAAAAATTATAAAATTCGGGCGCGGATTCAAATATTTATATAATTTTTTACAAAAATAAAGTCAGATTTTACCTATTTTTGATGAATACGTAGTATATTGTAAGCTCCATTGGCTGGATTCTAGAATACCTACCACACTTGAAATAGCAATTTTCTTGTTGCAATGTTTTCTTTTACCTAAATTATGATGAAAAATCATAAAACTCGGGCACAGAAGCAAATATTTATATGATTTTTACAAAAATAAAGTCAGATTTTACCTATTCTTGAAATGGATATTTTTGTTTAAAACATTCATAAACATGCTTTTGGACCTATACTATGGATAACATATGATGAAAAATTATAAAAGTCGAACGCGGAAGCAAATATTTATATGATTTTTTACAAAAAAAAAGTCAGATTTTCCTATTTTTCATGAATACTTTGTATATTGTAAGCTACTTGGGCTGGATTCTAGAATACCTAACACACTTGAAATAGCAATTTTCTTGTTGCAATGTTTTCTTTTAGCTAAAGTATGATGAAAAATCATAAAATTGGGGGCGCGGAAGCAAATATTTATATGATTTTTTACAAAAATAAAATCAGATTTTACCTATTTTTGAATTGGATATTTTTGTTAAAATATTCATAAACATGCTTTTGGACCTATACTATAGATAAAATATGATGAAAAATTATAAAATTCGGGCGCGGAGGCAAATATTTATATAATTTTTTACAAAAATAGAGTCAGATTTTACCTATTTTTGATGAATACGTAGTACATTGTAAGCTCTATTGGCTGGATTCTAGAATACCTACCACACTTGAAATAGCAATTTTCTTGTTGCATTGTTTTCTTTTACCTAAATTATGATGAAAAATCATAAAATTCGGGCGCAGAAGCAAATATTTATATGATTTTTTACAAAAATAAAGTCAGATTATACCTATTCTTGAAATGGATATTTTTGTTAAAACATTCATAAACATGCTTTTGGACCTATGCTGTGGATAAAATGTGATGAAAAATTATAAAATTCAGGCGCGGAAGCAAATATTTATATAATTTTTTACAAAAGTAAAGTCAGATTTTACCTATTTTTGATGAATACGTTGTATATTGTAAGCTTCATTGGCTGGATTATAGAATACCTACCACACTTGAAATAGCAATTTTCTTGTTGGAATGTTTTCTTTTAGCTAAAATATGATGAAAAATCATAAAATTCAGGCGCGGAAGCAAATATTTATATGGTTTTTTACAAAGAAAAAGTCAGATTTTACCTATTTTTGAAATGGATATTTTTGTTAAAACATTCATAAACATGCTTTTGGACCTATACCATGGATAAAATATGATGAAAATTATAAAATTCGGGCGCGGAAGCAAATATTTATATAATTTTTTACAAAAATAATGTCAGACTTTACCAATTTTTGATGAATACGTTGTATATTGTAAGCTTCATTAGCTGGATTCTAGAATACCTAACACACTTGAAATAGCAATTTTCTTGTTGCAATGTTTTCTTTTAGCTAATATATGATGAAAAATCATAAAATTCGGGCGCGGAAGCAAATATTTATATGATTTTTTACAAAAATAAAGTCAGATTTTACCTATTTTTGAAATGGATATTTTTGTTAAAACATTCATAAACATGCTTTTGCACCTATACTATAGATAAAATATGATGAAAAATTATAAAATTCGGGCGCAGAAGCAAATATTTATATAATTTTTTACAAAAGTAAAGTCAGATTTTACCTATTTTTGATGAATACGTTGTATATTGTAAGCTTCATTGGCTGGATTATAGAATACCTACCACACTTGAAATAGCAATTTTCTTGTTGGAATGTTTTCTTTTACCTAAATTATGATAAAAAGTCATAAAATTCGGGCGCAGAAGCAAATATTTATATCATTTTTTACAAACATAAAGTCAGACTTTACCTACTCTTGAAATAGATATTTTTGTTAAAACATTCATAAACATGCTTTTGGAACTATACTGTGGATAAAATATAATGAAAAATTATAAAATTCGGGCGCGGAAGCAAATATTTATATGATTTTTTACAAAAAAAAAGTCAGATTTTACCTATTTTTGTATATTGTAAGGTACATAGGCTGGATTCGAAAATACCTAACACACTTGAAATAGCAATTTTCTTGAATAAAAGATGTTTGTTGAACTTTCATTGTCTTTATTTTAAAAATATCACAACGTTTCGATTAGTACAATCTCTAATCGTTATCAAGTGTAAACTAAAAATGATCTTAAGGGCTACAACTTATATACTAGAGGATGTTTGATGACATGTGGAAGATCTGTTCCGCTGGTTGATTTCACCAATCAGAGGGCGCCAAACAGTCCGAATATCTGTGCTGGGGTGACTGAACACATTTTTGTTGGTGGTGATATGCACTGCTTCTTTAAATTTCCTTTTTTGCCAGTGTTCTTCTCGGTCTATAATATGTGCGGTATCCCATTGTATGCGATGTTGGGATTCCCAGGCGTGAAGAGCAATTCCAGATTTTTCAGTTTCTCCCATTTTTGTATGTTTTTGGTGTTCTTTAAGTCGAACGGAAAGCGGTCTTTTTGTTTCTCCTATATATGAGGCTCCACATTCACAGGGGACTTTGTATATGCAATTTTTGGTGTTGTCTTGCTGCGGTTTGGTTTTGGTGAGAACACTTCTTAATGTCTCTGATGTTTTGAAGACAGTTTTTACGTTGTAACTTTTTGATATTCTGCTTATTTTTTCCGATATACCCTTGATGTATGGAATAGATAGGATGGATTCTTCTTTGTGTTCTTCTCTGCTGTTCTTTTGTTGTTTCTGACGGTCCTGGATTATTTTTTCAATTTGTTGTGTCTTGTAGCCATTCCGCAGCAAGTCCTTCTTTATGTTTTCTATTTCCATGTTCAGTGCCTCTTCCGTATTGCATATACTAACCGCTCTGTCGTGTAATGTCCTGATGACGCCATTTTTCACTTATGTTGAGTGGTTCGACTGGTTGTTAAGGTACTGTCCAGTGTGCGTGGGCTTCTTGTGCACAGAAGTGTGAATCTTTCCATTAATTCTTTTTACCATGACATCTAGAAAAGGTAGTTGTTGTTCGGTTTCCTTCTCCATTGTGAATTTAATTGTTGTCCTGATGTTATTTAGGTGCTCCAAAAATTTGTTCAGTTTCTCACCTCCTTTTGACCATATGATGAAAGTGTCGTCCACGTACCTTAACCAAAGTTTTGGTTTGTCTGTTGAAGAGTTGATGGCGTGTTTTTCAAACCATTCCATATAGAGGTTGGCGATGAGTGGCGACAATGGTGAACCCATCGGTAGTCCTTCTTCCTGGATGTAAAATTGGTCTTGAACTTGGAAATAGGTATTCCGAAAACAACATTCTAGGAGTTCCATGATTCCGTGGATTGGAAGCGTGCTTCTCTCTGCCAGAGTTTCATCTTCTTCAAGCCTGGTTTTGATAAGTTGGAGAGACTCTTCCAGTGGAACGTTTGTGAAAAGACTTACAATGTCGAAGCTGACTAGTATGTCTTCCGGTTGTAGATCGATGGCGTTCATCATTTCCACAAACTGGTACGAATTTTTTACGTAAGAATCTGTCTTTCCTTGCCATGGTTGTAACACTGGTAAGAGATATTTGGCGATCTGGTGCATTGGCGAATTCCGTGAACTAATGATTGGTCGTAGCGGAGTGTTTTGTTTGTGGATCTTCGGGAGTCCATACAGATGGGGTGGCTTACTGAAATGTGGTGTTAGGCGCGTTCTTGTTGTGGATGGTATATATTTCTCGTATTGATTCAAAGTCAGGTAGATTTTCCGTTCAATTTTTGTAGTTGGATTGTTTGTGAGCCGTTTGTAAAATTCGGGCGCGGAGGCAAATATTTATTTAATTTTTTACAAAAATAAAGTCAGATTTTACCTATTCTTGAAATGGATATTTTTGTTAAAACATTCATAAACATGCTTTTGGACCTATACTGTGGATAATATATGATGAAAAATTATAAAATTCGGGCGCGGAAGCAAATATTTATATGATAAAAAAAAGTCAGATTTTACCTATTTTTGATGAATATGTTGTATATTGTAAGCTACTTGGGCTGGATTCTAGAATACCTAACACACTTGAAAAAGCAATTTTCTTGTTGCAATGTTTTCTTTTAGCTAGAATATGATGAAAAATCTAAAAAATTCGGGCGCGGAAGCAAATATTTATATGATTTTTTACAAACATAAAGTCAGATTTTACCTATTTTTGAAATGGATGTTTTTGTTAAAACATTCATAAACATGCTTTTGTACCTATACCATGGATAAAATATGATGAAAAATTATAAAATTCGGGCGCGAAAGCAAATATTTATATAATTTTTTACAAAAATAATGTCAGACTTTACCAATTTTTGATGAATACGTTGTATATTGTAAGCTTCATTGGCTGGTTTCTAGAATACCTACCACACTTGAAATAGCAATTTTCTTGTTGCAATGTTTTCTTTTACCTAAATTATGATGAAAAATCATAAAATTCGGGCGCGGAAGAAAATATTTATATGATTTTTTACAAAAATTAATTCAGATTTTACCTATTCTTGAAATGGATATGTTTGTTAAAACATTCATAAACATGCTTTTGGACCTATACTGTAGATAAAATATGATGAAAAATTATAAAATTCGGGCGCGGAAGCAAATAATTATATGATTTTTTACAAAAATAAAGTCAGATTTTACTTATTTTTGAAATGGATATTTTTGTTAAAACATTCATAAACATGCTTTTGAACCTTTACTATGGATAAAATATGATGAAAAAATTATAAAATTCGGGCGCGGAAGCAAATATTTATATAATTTTTTACAAAAATAAAGTCAGATTTTACCTATTTTTGATGAATACGTTGTATATTGTAAGCTTCATTGGCTGGATTCTAGAATACCTACCACACTTGAAATAGGAATTTTCTTGTTGCAATGTTTTCTTTTACCTAAATTATGATAAAAAATCATAAAATTCGGGCGCGGAAGCAAATATTTATATTATTTTTTACAAAAAAAAAGTCAGATTTTACCTATTCTTGAAATGGATATGTTTGTTAAACCATTCATAAACATGCTTTTGGACCTATACTGTGGATAAAATAAGATGAAAAATTATAAAATTCGGGCGCGGAAACAAATATTTATCATTTTTTACAAAAATAAAGTCAGATTTTACCTATTTTTGATGAATACGTTGTATATTGTAAGCTACATGGGCTGGATTCTAGAATACCTAACACACTTGAAATAGCAATTTTCTTGTTGCAATGTTTTCTTTTAGCTAAAATATGATAAAAAATCATAAAATTCGGGCGCGGAAGCAAAAATTTATATGATTTTTTACAAAAATAAAGTCAGATTTTACCTATTTTTGAATTGGATATTTTTGTTAAAATATTCATAAACATGCTTTTGGACCTATACTATGGATAAAATATGATGAAAAATTATAAAATTCGGGCGCGGAAGCAAATATTTATATGATGTTTTACAAAAATAAAGTCAGATTTTACCTATTCTTGAAATGGATATTTTTGTTAAAACATTCATAAACATGCTTTTGCACCTATACCATGGATAAAATATGATGAAAAATTATAAAATTCGGGCGCGAAAGCAAATATTTATATAATTTTTTACAAAAATAATGTCAGACTTTACCAATTTTTGATGAATACGTTGTATATTGTAAGCTTCATTGGCTGGTTTCTAGAATACCTACCACACTTGAAATAGCAATTTTCTTGTTGCAATGTTTTCTTTTACCTAAATTATGATGAAAAATCATAAAATTCGGGCGCGGAAGAAAATATTTATATGATTTTTTACAAACATAAAGTCAGATTTTACGTATTTTTGAAATAGGTATTTTTGTTAAAACATTCATAAACATGCTTTTGGACCTATACCAAGGATAAAATATGATAAAAAATTATAAAATTCGGGCGCGGAAGCAAATATTTATATAATTTTTTACAAAAGTAATTTCAGACTTTACCAATTTTTGATGAATACGTTGTATATTGTAAGCTTCATTGGCTGGATTCTAGAATACCTACCACACTTGAAATAGCAATTTTCTTGTTGCAATGTTTTCTTTTACCTAAATTATGATGAAAAATCATAAAATTCGGGCGCGGAAGCAAATATTTATATTATTTTTTACAAAAATAAAGTCAGATTTTACCTATTCTTGAAATGGATATGTTTGTTAAAACATTCATTAACATGCTTTTGGACCTATACTGTGGATAAAATAAGATGAAAAATTATAAAATTCGGGCGCGGAAGCAAATATTTATATGATTTTTTACAAAAATAAAGTCAGATTTTACCTATTTTTGAAATGGATATTTTTGTTAAAACATTCATAAACATGCTTTTGAACCTATACTATGGATAAAATATGATGAAAATTATAAAATTCGGGCGCGGAAGCAAATATTTATATAATTTTTTACAAAAATAAAGTCAGATTTTCCTATTTTTGATGAATACGTTGTATATTGTAAGCTTCATTAGCTGGATTCTAAAATACCTACCACACTTGAAATAGCAATTTTCTTGTTGCAATGTTTTCTTTCACCTAAATTATTATAAAAAATCATAAAATTTGGGCGCGGAAGCAAATATTTATATGATTTTTTACAAAAAAAATCTGATTTTTCCTATTTTTGAAGAATAAGTTGTATATTGTAAGCCACATGGGCTGGATTCTAGAATACCTAACACACCTGAAATAGCAATTTTCTTGTTGCAATGTTTTCTTTTAGCTAAAATATGATGAAAAATCATAAAATTCGGGCGCGGGGAGCAAATATTTATATGATTTTTTACAAACATAAAGTCAGATTTTACCTATTTTTGAAATGGATATTTTTGTTAAAACATTCATAAACATGCTTTTGGACCTATACCATGGATAAAATATGATAAAAAATTATAAAATTCGGGCGCGGAAGCAAATATTTATATAATTTTTTACAAAAATTATGTCAGACTTTACCAATTTTTGATGAATACGTTGTATATTGTAAGCTTCATTGGCTGGATTCTAGAATACCTACCACACTTGAAAAAGCAGTTTTCTTGTTGCAATGTTTTCTTTTACCTAAATTATAATGAAAAATCATAAAATTCGGGCGCGGAAGCAAATATTTATATGATTCTTAACAAAATAAAGTCAGATTTTACCTATTCTTGAAATGGATATGTTTGTTAAAACATTCATAAACATGCTTTTGGACCTATACTGTAGATAAAATATGATGAAAAATTATAAAATTCGGGCGCGGAAGCAAATATTCATATGATTTTTTACAAAAATAAAGTCAGATTTTACCTAATTTTGAAATAGATATTTTTGTTAAAACATTCATAAACATGGTTTTGAACCTATACTATGGATAAAATATGATAAAAAATTATAAAATTCGGGCGCGGAAGCAAATATTTATGTAATTTTTTACAAAAATAAAGTCAGATTTTACCTATTTTTGATGAATACGTTGTATATTGTAAGCTTCATTGGCTGGATTCTAGAACACCTACCACACTTGAAATAGCAATTTCTTGTTGCAATGTTTTCGTTTACCTAAATTATGATGAAAAATCATAAAATTCGGGCGCGGGTAGCAAATATTTATATGATTTTTTTCAAGAATAAGGTCCGATTTTACATATTCATGATATGGATATTTTTGTTAAAACATTCATAAACATGGTTTTGGACTTATACTGTGGATAAATATGATGAAAAATTATAAAATTTGGGCGCGGAAGCAAATATTTAAATGATTTTTTACAAAAAAAAAAGTCAGATTTTACCTATTTTTGATGAATACGTTGTATATTGTAAGCTTCATTGGCTGGATTCTAGAATACCTACCACACTTGAAATAGCAATTTTCTTGTTGCAATGTTTTCTTTTACCTAAATTATGATAAAAAATCATAAAATTCGGGCGCGGAAGCAAATATTTATATTATTTTTTACAAAAAAAATTCAGATTTTACCTATTCTTGAAATGGATATGTTTGTTAAAACATTCATAAACATGCTTTTGGACCTATACTGTGGATAAAATAAGATGAAAAATTATAAAATTCGGGCGCGGAAGCAAATATTTATATCATTTTTAACAAAAATAAAGTCAGATTTTACCTATTCTTGACATAGATATTTTTGTTATAACATTCATCAACATGCTTTTGGACCTATACTGTGGATAAAATATAATGAAAAATTATAAAATTCGGGCGCGGAAGCAAATATTTATATGATTTTTTATAAAAAAAAAGTCAGATTTTACCTATTTTTGATGAATACGTTGTATATTGTAAGCTACATGGGTTGGATTCTAGAATACCTAACACACTTGAAATAGCAATTTTCTTGTTGCAATGTTTTCTTTTACCTAAATTATAATAAAAAATCATAAAATTCGGGCGCGGAAGCAAATATTTATATTATTTTTTACAAAAAAAATTCAGATTTTACCTATTCTTGAAATGGATATGTTTGTTAAAACATTCATAAACATGCTTTTGGACCTATACTGTGGATAAAATAAGATGAAAAATTATAAAATTCGGGCGCGGAAGCAAATATTTATACGATTTAAAAAAAAAGTCAGATTTTACCTATTTTTCATGAATACGTTGTATATTGTAAGCTACTTGGGCTGGATTCTAGAATACCTAACACACTTGAAATAGCAATTTTCTTGTTGCAATGTTTTCTTTTACCTAAATTATGATGAAAAATCATAAAATTCGGGCGCGGAAGCAAATATTTATATGATTTTTTACAAAAAAACAAGTCAGATTTTACCTATTTTTGATGAATACGTTGTATATTGTAAGCTACATGGGCTGGATTCTACAATACCAAACACACTTGAAATAGCAATTTTCTTGTTGCAATGTTTTCTTTTAGCTAAAATATGATGAAAAATCATAAAAGTCGGACGCTGAATCAATTATTTATATAATTTTTCACAAAAATAAAGTCAGAATTTACCTATTTTTGAGATGGATATTTTTATTAAAACATTCATAAACATGCTTTTGGACCTATACTATGGATAAAATATGATAAATAATTATAAAATTCGGGCGCGGAAGCAAATATTTATATGATTTTTTACAAAAATAAAGTCAGAATTTACCTATTCTTGAAAGGGATATTTTTGTTAAAACATTCATAAACATGCTTTTGGACCTATACTGTGGATAAAATATGATGAAAAATTATAAAATTCGGGCGCGGGAAGCAAATATTTATATGATTTTATACAAAAAAAAGTCAGATTTTACCTATTTTTGATGAATACGTTGTATATTGTAAGCTACATGGGCTGGATTCTACAATACCTAACACACTTGAAATAGCAATTTTCTTGTTGCAATGTTTTCTTTTAGCTAAAATATGATGAAAAATCATAAAATTCGGACGCTGAATCAATTATTTATATAATTTTTCACAAAAATAAAGTCGGATGTTACCTATTTTTGAAATGGATATTTTTGTTAAAACATTCATAAACATGCTTTTGGACCTATACCATGGATAAAATATGATAAAAAATTATAAAATTCGGGCGCGGAAGCAAATATTTATATAATTTTTTACAAAAATAATGTCAAATTTTACCTATTTTTGATGAATACGTTGTATATTGTAAGCTTCATTGGCTGGATTCTAGAATAACTACCACACTTGAAATAGCAATTTCTTGTTGCAATGTTTTCGTTTACCTAAATTATGATAAAAAATCATAAAATTCGGGCGCGGTAGCAAATATTTATATGATTTTTTTCAAAATAAAGTCAGATTTTACCTATTCATGATGAATACGTTGTATATTGTAAGCTTCATTGGCTGGATTCTAGAATACCTACCACACTTGAAATAGCAATTTCTTGTTGCAATGTTTTCTTTTACCTAAATTATGATGAAAAATCATCAAATTCGGGCGCGGAAGAAAATATTTATATGATTTTTTACAAAAATAAAATCAGATTTTACCTATTCTTGAAATGGATATTTTTTGTTAAAACATTCATAAACATGCTTTTGGACCTATACTGTGGATAAAATATGATGAAAAATTATAAAATTCGGGCGCGGAAGCAAATATTTATATGATTTTTTTAAAAAATAAAGTCAGATTTTACCTATTTTTGAAATGGATATTTTTGTTAAAACATTCATAAACATGCTTTTGCACCTATACTATAGATAAAATATGATGAAAAATTATAAAATTCGGGCGCGGAAGCAAATATTTATATAATTTTTTTACAAAAATAAAGTCAGATTTTACCTATTTTTGATGAATACGTTGTATATTGTAAGCTTCATTGGCTGGATTCTAGAATACCTACCACACTTGAAATAGCAATTTTCTTGTTGCAATGTTTTCTTTTACCTAAATTATGATAAAAAATCATAAAATTCGGGCGCGGAAGCAAATATTTATATTATTTTTTACAAAAAAAAAGTCAGATTTTACCTATTCTTGAAATGGATATGTTTGTTAAACCATTCATAAACATGCTTTTGGACCTATACTGTGGATAAAATAAGATGAAAAATTATAAAATTCGGGCGCGGAAGCAAATATTTATCATTTTTTACAAAAATAAAGTCAGATTTTACCTATTTTTGATGAATACGTTGTATATTGTAAGCTACATGGGCTGGATTCTAGAATACCTAACACACTTGAAATAGCAATTTTCTTGTTGCAATGTTGTCTTTTAGCTAAAATATGATGAAAAATCATAAAATTCGGGGCGCGGAAGCAAAAATTTATATGATTTTTTACAAAAATAAAGTCAGATTTTACCTATTTTTGAAATGGATATTTTTGTTAAAATATTCATAAACATGCTTTTGGACCTATACTATAGATAAAATATAATGAAAAATTATAAAATTCGGGCTCGGAAGCAAATATTTATATGATGTTTTACAAAAATAAAGTCAGATTTTACCTATTCTTGAAATGGATATTTTTGTTAAAACATTCATAAACATGCTTTCGGACCTATACTGTGGATAAAATATGATGAAAAATTATAAAATTCGGGGCGCGGAAGCAAATACGAGGGCGGTCCGATAAGTACTTAGCCTCACCGCCCTATAGCACAACAATCGCAAGAGCAATTTTTTTTGCTTAGAACATCATCGTAGACAGCTACTGTCAAATTTTCAGCCGAATCGGACGCAAAGTTTTGTTTTGACCGCGTGTGGAAGCGAGCGTGTCCGCAGATTTGAGAAAAATGGAAAAAGAACACTATCGGTCGGTGATTTGATTCTTGTTTTTGGAAGGGAAATCGCGCAGCGAAATTAAAGAACGCTTGGATGCTGTATAGGGTGACTCTTTTCCTTCGATGGCGACCGTCAAAAATTGGTTTAACGAGTTTCAACGTGGTCGCACGTCGGTTTTTGATGAGTCACGCCCAGGTGTCCCGAAAACTGCTACCACGGAGAATAAAGTAACAAAAATCCACGATTTCGTATTGGCAGACCGCCGATTGAAGGTGCGTGAGATAGCTGACACAGTAGGCATCTCAAAAGACCTCGTGGGTCATACCTTGCATGAATTATTGGGTATGAGAAAGCTGTCGGCGCGATGGGTGCCGCGTTTGCTCACTCCTGATAACATGCACATCCGTGAGACCACTTCAGAGCAGAATTTGACGATGTTTAGGCGCAATCCGAAGGAGTTTCTGAGTCGTTTCGTGACCGTCGACGAAACATGGGTACACTGGTACACACCAGAGACCAAGGAACAGTCGAAACAGTGGACTTCACCCGGCGAACGTGCTCCAAAGAAGGCAAAGACTGTCCTATCGGCCAGAAAGGTTATGGCCACGGTTTTCTGGAATTCAAAAGGTGTGATCTACATCGACTACCTGGAGAAGGGTAAAACGATTACAGGGCTATACTATGCCGAATTATTGGGCCGATTCGATGCCGAATTGCAGAAAAAACGGCCCCATTTGTCGAAGAAACGAATGCTTTTCCACCGTGACAATGCACCAGCTCACACCTCCGCCGTCGCCACAGCCAAATTGGTAGAATTAGGCTACGAACTGCTACCCCACCCACCGTATTCTCCGGATTTGGCCCTGTGCGACTTTTTTTTGTTTCCAAATTTGAAAAAGTTACTCGCTGGGCAGAAATTTCAGTCGAATGGGGCAGTTATCACCGCCACGAAAGCCTACTTTGCACACCTTCAGAAAATGTTTTTTTCAGACGGGTTACAGAAGTTGGAGCATCGCTGGATCGAGTGTATAGAACTCAAAGGAGATTATGTTGAAAAATAAATCGCCATTTAAAAAAAAAAATGTTATTCTTTTGTAGGCTAAGTACTTATCGGACCACCCTCGTATTTATATGATTTAAAAAAAAAAGTGAGATTTTACCTATTTTTAATGAATACGTTGTATATTGTAAGCTACTTGGGCTGGATTCTAGAATACCTAACACACTTGAAATAGCAATTTTCTTGTTGCAATGTTTTCTTTTAGCTAAAATATAATGAAAAATCATAAAATTCGGGCGCGGAAGCAAATATATATATGATTTTTTACAAACATAAAGTCAGATATTACGTATTTTTGAAATAGGTATTTTTGTTAAAACATTCATAAACATGCTTTTGGACCTATACCAAGGATAAAATATGATAAAAAATTATAAAATTCGGGCGCGGAAGCAAATATTTATATAATTTTTTACAAAAGTAATATCAGACTTTACCAATTTTTGATGAATACGTTGTATATTGTAAGCTTCATTGGCTG
>JAQOWZ010000423.1:0-42595 GCA_035578165.1 Stenolophus ochropezus
AACGCGCTATCTCAGAGTGTATTCTAGAATCCAGCCAATGAAGCTTACAATATACAACGTATTCATCAAAAATAGTTAAAATCTGACTTTTTTTTAGTAAAAAATCATATAAATATTTGTTTGCGTTCCCGAATTTTATAATTTTTCATCATATTTTATCCGCAATATAGGTCCAAAAGCAAGTTTATGAATGTTTTAACAAAAATATCCATTTCAAGAATATGAAAAATCTGACTTTATTTTTGTAAAAAATCATATAAATATTTGCTTCCGCGCCCGAATTTAATGATTTTTCATCATATTTTAGGTAAAAGAAAACATTGCAACAAGTAAATTGCTATTTCAAGTGTGGTAGGTATTCTAGAATCCAGCCAATGAAGCTTACAATATACAACGTATTCATCAAAAATAGGTAAAATCTGACTTTTTTTTTGTAAAAAATTATATAAATATTTGCTTCCCGCGCTCGAATTATATAATTTTTCATCATATTTTATCCATAGTATAGGTCCAAAATCATGTTTATAAACGTTTTAACAAAAATATCCATTTCAAAAATATGTAAAATCTGACTTTATTTTTGTAAAAAATCATATAAATATTTGCTTCCGAGCCCGAATTTTATGATTTTTCATCATATTTTAGCTAAAAGAAAACATTGCAACAAGAACATTGCTATTTCAAGTGTGTTAGGTATTCTAGAATCCAGCCCATGTAGCATACAATTTACAACGTATTCATCAAAAATAGTTAAAATCTGACTTTTTTTTTGTAAAAAATCATATAAATATTTGTTTGCGCGCCCGAATTTTATAATTTTTTCATCATATTTTATCTGCAGTATAGGTCCAAAAGCATGTTTATGAATGTTTTAACATAAATATCCATTTCAAGAATAGGAAAAATCTGACTTTATTTTTGTAAAAAATCATATAAATATTTGCTTCCGCGCCCGAATTTTATGGTTTTTTATCATAATTTACGTAAAGGAAAACATTGCAACAAAAAAATTCCTATTTCAATTGTGGTAGGTATTCTAGAAACCAGCCAATGAAGCTTACAATATACAACGTATTCATCAAAAATAGTTGAAATCTGACTTTTTTTTGTAAAAAATCATATAAATATTTGTTTGCGCGCCCGAATTTTATAATTTTTCATCATATTTTATCCGCAGTATAGGTCCAAAAGCATGTTTATGAACGTATTAACAAAAATATCCATTTCAAAAATATGTAAAATCTAACTTTATTTTTGTAAAAAATCATATAAATATTTGCTTCCGCGCCCGTATTTTATGATTTCTCATCATATTTTAGCTAAAAGAAAACATTGCAACAAGAAAATTGCTATTTCAAGTGTGTTAGGTATTCTAGAATCCAGCCCATGTAGCTTACAATATACAATGTATTCATCAAAAATAGGAAAAATCTGACTTTTTTTTGTAAAAAATCATATAAATATTTGTTTGCGCGCCCGAATTTTATTATTTTTCATCATATTTTATCCGCAGTATAGGTCCAAAAGCATGTTTATGAATGTTTTAACAAAAATATCCATTTCAAGAATAGGAAAAATCTGACTTTTTTTTGTAAAAAATCATATAAATATTTGCTTCCGAGCCCGAATTTTATGATTTTTCATCATATTTTAGCTAAAAGAAAACATTGCAACAAGAAAATTGCTATTTCAAGTGTGTTAGGTATTCTAGAATCTAGCCCATGTAGCTTACAATATACAACGTATTCATCAAAAATAGGTAAAATCTGACTTTTTTTTTGTAAAAAAATCATATAAATATTTATTTGCGCGCCCGAATTTTATAATTTTTCATCATATTTTATCCGCAGTATAGGTCCAAAAGCATGTTTATGAATGTTTTAACATAAATATCCATTTCAAGAATAGGAAAAATCTGACTTTATTTTTGTAAAAAAATCATATAAATATTTGCTTCCGCGCCCGAATTTTATGATTTTTCATCATATTTCAGCTAAAAGAAAACATTGCAACGAGGAAATTGCTATTTCAAGTGTGGTAGGTATTCTAGAATCCAGCCCATGTAGCTTACAATATACAACGTATTAATCAAAAATAGCAAAAATCTGACTTTTTTTTTGTAAAAAATCATATAAATATTTGTTTGCGCGCCCCGAATTTTATAATTTTTCATCATATTTTATCCGCAGTATAGGTCCTAAAGCATGTTTATGAATGTTTTAACAAAAATATCCATTTCAAGAATAGGAAAAATCTGACTTTATTTTTGTAAAAAATCATATAAATATTTGCTTCTGCGCCCGAATTTTATGATTTTTCATCATTATTTACGTAAAAGAAAACATTGCAACAAAAAAAATTGCTATTTCAAGTGTGGTAGGTATTCTAGAATCCAGCCAATGAAGCTTACAATATACAACGTATTCATCAAAAATAGTTGAAATCTGACTTTTTTTTGTAAAAAATCATATAAATATTTGTTTGCGCCGCTCGAATTTTATAATTTTTCATCATATTTTATCCATAGTATAGGTCCAAAATCATGTTTATGAACGTTTAAACAAAAAAATCCATTTCAAAAATATGTAAATTCTGACTTTATTTTTGTAAAAAATCATATAAATATTTGCTTCCGCGCCCGTATTTTATGATTTTTCATCATAATTTACGTAAAAGAAAACATTGCAACAAAAAAATTGCTATTACAAGTGTGGTAGGTATTCTAGAATCCAGCCAATGAAGCTTACAATATACAACGTATTCATCAAAATTAGGTAAAATCTGACTTTATTTTTGTAAAAAATTATATAAGTATTTGCTTCCGCGCTCGAATTATATAATTTTTTCATCATATTTTATCCATAGTATAGGTCCAAAATCATGTTTATGAACGTTTTAAACAAAAATATCCATTTCAAAAATATGTAAAATCTGACTTTATTTTTGTAAAAAATCATATAAATATTTGCTTCCGAGCCCGAATTTTATGATTTTTCATCATATTTTAGCTAAAAGAAAACATTGCAACAAGAAAATTGCTATTTCAAGTGTGTTAGGTATTCTAGAATCCAGCCCATGTAGCATACAATATACAACGTATTCATCAAAAATAGTTAAAATCTGACTTTTTTTTTGTAAAAAATCATATAAATATTTGTTTGTGCGCCCGAATTTCATAATTTTTCATCATATTTTATCCGCAGTATAGGTCCAAAAGCATGTTTATAAACGTTTTAACAAAAATATCCATTTCAAAAATATGTAAAATCTGACTTTATTTTTGTAAAAAATCATATAAATATTTGCTTCCGCGCCCGAATTGTATGATTTTTCATCATAATTTACGCAAAAGAAAACATTGCAACAAAAAAATTGCTATTTCAAGTTTGGTAGGTATTCTAGAATCCAGCCAATGAAGCTTACAATATACAACGTATTCATCAAAAATAGTTAAAATCTCACTTTTTTTGTAAAAAATCATATAAATATTTGTTTACCGCGCCCCGAATTTTATGATTTTTCATCATATTTTATCCGCAGTATAGGTCCAAAAGCATGTTTATGAACGTTTTAACAAAAATATCCATTTCAAAAATATGTAAAATCTGACTATATTTTTGTAAAAAATCATATAAATATTTGCTTCCGCGCCCGAATATTATGATTTCTCATCATATTTTAGCTAAAAGAAAACATTGCAACAAGAAAATTGCTATTTTAAGTGTGTTAGGTATTCTAGAATCCAGCCCATGTAGCTTACAATATACAACGTATTCATCAAAAATAGGTAAAATCTGACTTTTTTTTGTAAAAAATCATATAAATATTTGTTTGCGCGCCCGAATTTTAAAATTTTTCATCATATTTTATCCGCAATATAGGTCCAAAAGCATGTTTATGAATGTTTTAACAAAAATATCCATTTCAAGAATAGGAAAAATCTGACTTTATTTTTGTAAAAAATCATATAAATATTTGCTTCCGCGCCCGAATTTAATGATTTTTCATCATATTTTAGGTAAAAGAAAACATTGCAACAAGAAAATTGCTATTTCAAGTGTGGTAGGTATTCTAGAATTCATCCAATGAAGCTTACAATATACAACGTATTCATCAAAAATAGTTAAAATCTGACTTTTTTTTGTAAAATATCATATAAATATATGTTTGCGCGCCCAAATTTTATAATTTTTCATCATATTTTATCCGCAGTATAGGTCCAAAAGCATGTTTATGAACGTTTTAACAAAAATATCCATTTCAAAAATATGTAAAATCTGACTTTATTTTTGTAAAAAATCCTATAAATATTTGCTTCCGTGCCCGAATTTTATGTTTTCCCATCATATTTTAGCTAAAAGATAACATTGCAACAAGAAAATTGCTATTTCAAGTGTGTTAGGTATTCCAGAATCCAGTCCATGTAGCTTACAATATACAACGTATTCATCAAAAATAGGTAAAATCTGATTTTTTTTTTTGTAAAAAATCATATAAATATTTGCTTCCGCGCCCGAATTTTATGGTTTTTTATCATAATTTACGTAAAAGAAAACATTGCAACAAAAAAATTGCTATTTCAAGTGTGGTAGGTATTCTAGAATCCAGCCAATGAAGCTTACAATATACAACGTATTCATCAAAAAAAGTTGAAATCTGACTTTTTTTTTGTAAAAAATCATATAAATATTTGTTTGCGTGCCCGAATTTTAAAATTTTTCATCATATTTTATGCGCAGTATAGGTCCAAAAGCATGTTTATGAACGTTTTAACAAAAATATCCATTTCAAAAATATGTAAAATCTAACTTTATTTTTGTAAAAAATCATATAAATATTTGCTTCCGCGCCCGAATTTTATGATTTTTCATCATATTTTAGCTAAAAGAAAACATTGCAACAAGAAAATTGCTATTTCAAGTGTGTTAGGTATTCCAGAATCCAGCCCATGTAGCTTACAATATACAACATATTCATCAAAAAAAGGTAAAATCTGACTTTTTTTTTGTAAAAAATCATATAAATATTTGTTTGCGCGCCCGAATTTTATAATTTTTTATCATATTTTATCCGCAGTATAGGTCCAAAAGCATGTTTATGAATGTTTGAACAAAAATATCCATTTCAAGAATAGGAAAAATCAGACTTTATTTTTGTAAAAAATCATATAAATTTTTGCTTCCGCTCCCGAATTTTATGATTTTTCATCATATTTTAGGTAAAGAAAACATTGCAACAAGAAAATTGCTATTTCAAGTGTGTTAGGTATTCTAGAATCCAGCCCATGTAGCTTACAATATACAATGAATTTATCAAAAATAGGTAAAATCTGACTTTTTTTTTTGTAAAAAATTATAAAAATATTTGTTTGCGCGCCCGAATTTTATAATTTTTCATCATATTTTATCCGCAGTATAGGTCCAAGAGCATGTTTATGAATGTTTTAACAAAAATATCCATTTCAAGAATAGGAAAAATCTGACTTTATTTTTGTAAAAAATCATATAAATATTTGCTTCCGCACCCGAATTTTATGATTTTTCATCATATTTTAGCTAAAAGAAAACATTGCAACAAGAAAATTGCTATTTCAAGTGTGTTAGGTTTCTAGAATCCAGCCCATGTAGCTTACAATATACAACATATTCATCATAAAGAGGTAAAATCTGATTTTTTTTTTTGTAAAAAATCATATAAATATTTGTTTACGCGCCCGAATTTAAAATTTTTTTATCATATTTTATCCGCAGTATAGGTCCAAAAGCATGTTTATGAATGTTTTAACAAAAATATCCATTTCAAGAATAGGAAAAATCTGACTTTATTTTTGTAAAAAATCATATAAATATTTTCTGCCGCACCCGAATTTTATGATTTTTCATCATATTTTAGCTAAAAGAAAACATTGCAACAAGAAAATTGCTATTTCAAGTGTGGTAGGTATTCTAGAATCCAGCCAATGAAGCTTACAATATACAACGTATTCATCAAAAATAGGTAAAATCTGACTTTTTTTTTTCTAAAAAATCATATAAATATTTGCTTCTGCACCCGAATTTTATAATTTTTCATCATATTTTATCCTCACTATAGGTCCAAAAGCATGTTTATGAATGTATTAACAAAAATATCCATTTCAAGAATATGTAAAATCTGACATTATTTTTGTAAAAAATCATATAAATATTTGCTTCCGCGCCCGAATTTTATGATTTTTCATCATAATTTAGGTAAAAGAAAACATTGCAACAAGAAAATTGCTATTTCAAGTGTAGTAGGTATTCTAGAATCCAGCCAATGAAGCTTACAATATACAACGTATTCATCAAAAATAGGTAAAATCTGACTTTATTTTTTTAAAAATTGAATAAATATTTGCTTCCGCGCTTTAATTTCTTAATTTTTCGTCATATTTAGCCATAGTATAGGTCCAAAAGCATGTTTATGAATGTTTTAACAAAAATATCCATTTCAAGAATAAGTAAAATCTGACGTTATTTTGGTAAAAAATCATATAAATATTTGCTTCCGCGACCGAATTTAAGATTTTTCATCATAATTTAGGTAAAAGAACACATTGCAACAAGAAAAATGCTATTTCAAGTGTGGTAGGTATTCTAGAATCCAGCCAATGAAGCTTACGATATACAACGTATTCATCAAAAATAGATAAAATCTGACTTTATTTTTGTAAAAAATCATATAAATATTTGCTTTCGCGCTCGAATTTTATAATTTTTCATCATATTTTATCCATAGTATAGGTCCAGAAGCATGTTCATAAACGTTTGAACAAAAATATCCATTTCAAGAATAGGAAAAATCTGACTTTATTTTTGTAAAAAATCATATAAATATTTGCTTCCGCGCCCGAATTTTATGGTTTTTCATCATAATTTACGTAAAAGAAAACATTGCAACAAAAAAATTGCTATTTCAAGTGTGGTAGGTATTCTAGAATCCAGCCAATGAAGCTTACAATATACAACGTATTCATCAAAAATAGGTAAAATCTGACTTTTTTTTTGTAATAAATCATATAAATATTTGCTTCCGCGCCCGAATTTTATAATTTTTCATCATATTTTATCCACAGTTTATGTCCAAAAGCATGTTTATGAATGTATTAACAAAAATATCCATTTCAAGAATAAGTAAAATCTGACTTTATTTTTTTAAAAAATCATATAAATATTTGCTTCCGCGCCCGAATTTTATGATTTTTCATCATATTTTAGCTAAACAAAAACATTGCAACAAGAAATTTGCTATTTCAAGTGTGTTAGGTATTTTAGAATCCAGCCCGTGTAGCTTACAAAATACAACGTATTCATCAAAAATAGGTAAAATCTGGCTTTTTTTTTGTAAAAAATCATATAAATATTTGCTTTTGCGCTCGAATTTTATAATTTTTCATCATATTTTATCCATAGTATAGGTCCAGAAGCATGTTCATGAACGTTTTAACAAAAATATCCATTTCAAGAATATGTAAAATCTGACATTATTTTTGTAAAAAATCATATAAATATTTGCTTCTGCGCCCGAATTATATGATTTTTTATCATATTTTAGCTAAAAGAAAAGATTGCAACAAGAAATTTGCTATTTCAAGTGTGTTGGGTATTTTAGAATCCAGCCCATGTAGCTTACAATATACAACGTATTCATCAAACATAGGTAAAATTTGACTTTTTTTTTTGTAAAAAATCATATAAATATTTGCTTCCGTGCCCGAATTTTATAATTTTTCATCATATTTTATTGACAGTATAGGTCCAAAAGCATGTTTATGAATGTTTTAACAAAAATATCCATTTCAAGAATAGGTAAAATATGACTTTATTTTGGTAAAAAATCATATAAATATTTGCTTCCGCGACCGAATTTTATGATTTTTCATCATAATTTAGGTAAAAGAAAACATTGCAACAAGAAAATTGCTGTTTCAAGTGTGGTAGGTATTCTAGAATCCAGCCCATGTAGCTTACAATATACAATGTATTCATCAAAAATAGGAAATATTTGACATTTTTTTTGTAAAAAATCATAAAAATAATTGTTTGCGCGCCCTAATTTTATAATTTTTCATCATATTTTATCCGCAGTATAGGTCCAAAAGCATGTCTATGAATGTTTTAACAAAAATATCCATTTCAAGAATAGGAAAAATCTGACTTTATTTTTGTAAAAAATCATATAAATATTTGTTTCCGCACCAGAATTTTATGATTTTTCATCATATTTTAGCTAAAAGAAAACATTGCAACAAGAAAATTGCTATTTCAAGTGTAGTAGGTATTCTAGAATCCAGCCAATGAAGCTTACAATATACAACGTATTCATCAAAAATAAGTAAAATCTGACTTTATTTTTGTAAAAAATTGAATAAATATTTGCTTCCGCGGTCGAATTTCATAATTTTTCGTCATATTTAGCCATAGTATAGGTCCAAAAGCATGTTTATGATTGTTTTAACAAAAATATCCATTTCAAGAATAGGTAAAATCTGACTTTATTTTGGTAAAAAATCATAAAATATTTGCTTCCGCGACCGAATTTAAGATTTTTCATCATAATTTAGGTAAAAGAACACATTGCAACAAGAAAATTGCTATTTCAAGTGAGGTAGGTATTCTAGAATCCAGCCAATGAAGCTTACAATATACAACGTATTCATCAAAAATAGATAAAATATGACTTTATTTTTGTAAAAAATCATATAAATATTTGCTTTCGCGCTCGAATTTTATAATTTTTCATCATATTTTATCCATAGTATAGGTCCAGAAGCATGTTCATAAACGTTTGAACAAAAATATCCATTTCAAGAATAGGAAAAATCTGACTTTATTTTTGTAAAAAATCATATAAATATTTGTTTCCGCACCCGAATTTTATGATTTTTCATCATATTTTAGCTAAAAGAAAACATTGCAACAAGAAAAATGCTATTTCAAGTATGGTAGGTATTCTAGAATCCAGCCAATGAAGCTTACAATATACAACGTATTCATCAAAAATAGGTAAAATCTGACTTTTTTTTTGTAAAAAATCATAAATATTTGCTTCTGCGCCCGAATTTTATAATTTTTTATCATATTTTATCCACACTATAGGTCCAAAAGCATGTTTATGAATGTATTAACAAAAATATCCATTTCAAGAATATGTAAAATCTGACTTTATTTTTGTAAAAAATCATATAAATATTTGCTTCCGCGCCCGAATTTTATGATTTTTCATCATAATTTAGGTAAAAGAAAACATTGCAACAAGAAAATTGCTATTTCAAGTGTAGTAGGTATTCTAGAATACAGCCAATGAAGCTTACAATATACAACGTATTCATCAAAAATAAGTAAAATCTGACTTTATTTTTGTAAAAAATTGAATAAATATTTGCTTCCGCGCTCGAATTTCATAATTTTTCGTCATATTTAGCCATAGTATAGGTCCAAAAGCATGTTTATGATTGTTTTAACAAAAATATCCATTTCAAGAATAAGTAAAATCTGACTTTATTTTGGTAAAAAATCATATAAATATTTGCTTCCGCGACCGAATTTAAGATTTCTCATCATAATTTAGGTAAAAGAACACATTGCAACAAGAAAATTGCTATTTCAAGTGTGGTAGGTATTCTAGAATCCAGCCAATAAAGCTTACAATATACAACGTATTCATCAAAAATAGATAAAATCTGACTTTATTTTTGTAAAAAATCATATAAATATTTGCTTTCGCGCTCGAATTTTATAATTTTTCATCATGTTTTATCCATAGTATAGGTCCAGAAGCATGTTCATAAACGTTTGAACAAAAATATCCATTTCAAGAATAGGAAAAATCTGACTTTATTTTTGTAAAAAATCATATAAATATTTGCTTCCGCGCCCGAATTTTATGATTTTTCATCATATTTTAGGTAAAAGAAAACATTGCAATAAGAAAATTGCTATTTCAAGTGTGGTAGGTATTCTAGAATCCAGCCAATGAAGCTTACAATATACAACGTATTCATCAAAAATAGGTAAAATCTGGCTTTTTTTTTGTAAAAAATCATATAAATATTTGCTTCCGCGCCCGAATTTTATAATTTTTCATCATATTTTATTCACAGTATAGGTCCAAAAGCATGTTTATGAATGTTTTAACAAAAATATCCATTTCAAGAATAGGTAAAATCTGACTTTATTTTGGTAAAAAATCATAAAATATTTGCTTCCGCGACCGAATTTAAGATTTTTCATCATAATTTAGGTAAAAGAACACATTGCAACAAGAAAATTGCTATTTCAAGTGAGGTAGGTATTCTAGAATCCAGCCAATGAAGCTTACAATATACAACGTATTCATCAAAAATAGATAAAATCTGACTTTATTTTTGTAAAAAATCATATAAATATTTGCTTTCGCGCTCGACTTTTATAATTTTTTATCATATTTTATCCATAGTATAGGTCCAGAAGCATGTTCATGAACGTTTTAACAATAATATCCATTTCAAGAATAGGAAAAATCTGACTTTATTTTTGTAAAAAATGATATAAATATTTGCTTCCGCGCCCGAATTTTATAATTTTTCATCTTATTTTAGCTAAAAGAAAACATTGCAACAAGAAAATTGCTATTTCAAGTGTGTTAGGTATTCTAGAATCCAGCCCATGTAGCTTACAATATACAACATATTCATCAAAAATAGGTCAAATCTGACTTTTTTTCTGTAAAAAATCATATAAATATTTGTTTCCGCGCCCGAATTTTATAGTTTTTCATCATATTTTATTCACAGTATAGGTCCAAAAGCATGTTTATGAATGTTTTAACAAAAATATCCATTTCAAGAATAGGAAAAATCTGACATTATTTTTGTAAAAAATCATTTAAATATTTGCTTCCGCACCCGAATTTTATGATTTTTTATCATAATTTAGGTAAAAGAAAACATTGCAACAAGAAAATTGCTATTTCAAGTGTGGTAGGTATTCTAGAATCCAGCCAATGAAGCTTACAATATACAACGTATTCATCAAAAATAGGTAAAATCTGACTTTATTTTTGTAAAAAATTATATAAATATTTGCTTTCGCGCTCGAATTGTATGATTTTTGATAATATTTTAGCTAAAGGAAATCATTGCAACAAGAAATTTGCTATTTCAAGTGTGTTAGGTATTTTAGAATCCAGCCCATGTAGCTTACAAAATACAAAGTATTCATCAAAAATAGGTAAAATCTGACTTTTTTTTTGTAAAAAATCATATAAATATTTGCTTCCGCGCCCGAATTTTATAATTTTTTATCATATTTTATTCTCAGTATAGGTCCAGAAGCATGTTTATGAACGTTTTAACAAATATATCCATTTCAAAAAAATGTAAAATCTGACTTTATTTTTGTAAAATATCATATAAATATTTGCTTCCGCGCCCGAATTATATAATTTTTCATCATATTTTAGCTAAAAGAAAACATTGCAACAAGAAAATTGCTATTTCAAGTGTGTTAGGTATTCTAGAATCCAGCCCATGTAGCTTACAATATACAACGTATTCATCAAAAATAGGTAAAATCTGACATTTTTTTTGTAAAAAATCATATAAATATTTGCTTTCGCGCCCGAATTTTATAATTTTTTATCATATTTTATTCACTGTATAGGTCCAAAAGCATGTTTATGAATGTTTTAACAAAAATATCCATTTCAAGAATAGGAAAAATCTGACTTTATTTTTGTAAAAAATTATATAAATATTTGCTTCCGCGCCAGAATTTTATGATTTTTCATCATATTTTAGCTAAAAGAAAACATTGCAACAAGAAAATTGCTATTTCAAGTGTGTTAGGTATTCTAGAATCCAGCCCATGTAGCTTACAATATACAATGTATTCATCAAAAATAGGTAAAATCTGACTTTTTTTTGTAAAAAATCATAAAAATATTTGTTTGCGCGCCCGAATTTTATAATTTTTCATCATATTTTATCCGCAGTATAGGTCCAAAAGCATGTTTATGAATGTTTTAACAAAAATATCCATTTCAAGAATAGGAAAAATCTGACTTTATTTTTGTAAAAAATTATATAAATATTTGCTTCCGCGCCCGAATTTTATGATTTTTTATCATATTTTAGCTAAAAGAAAACATTGCAACAAGAAAATTGCTATTTCAAGTGTGTTAGGTAATCTAGAATCCAGCCCATGTAGCTTACATTATACAACATATTCATCAAAAATAGGTAAAATCTGACTTTTTTTTTTGTAAAAAATCATATAAATATTTGTTTGCGCGCCCAAATTTTATAATTTTTCATCATATTTTATCCGCAGTATAGGTCCAAAAGCATGTTTATGAATGTTTGAACAAAAATATCCATTTCAAGAATAGGAAAAATCTGACTTTATTTTTGTAAAAAATCATATAAATATTTGCTTCCGCGCCCGAATTTTATGATTTTTCATCCTATTTTAGCTAAAAGAAAACATTGCAACAAGAAAATTGCTATTTCAAGAGTGTTAGGTATTCTAGAATCCAGCCCATGTAGCTTACAATATACAATGTATTCATCAAAAATAGGTAAAATCTGACTTTTTTTTTTAAAAAATCATAAAAATATTTGTTTGCGCGCCCGAATTTTATAATTTTTCATCATATTTTATCCGCAGTATAGGTCCAAAAGCATGTTTATGAATGTATTAACAAAAATATCCATTTCAAGAATAGGAAAAATCTGACTTTATTTTGGTAAAAAATCATATAAATATTTGCTTCCGCGACCGAATTTAAGATTTTTCATCATAATTTAGGTAAAAGAACACATTGCAACAAAAAAATTGCTATTTCAAGTGAGGTAGGTATTCTAGAATCCAGCCAATGAAGCTTACAATATACAACGTATTCATCAAAAATAGATAAAATCTGACTTTATTTTTGTAAAAAATCATATAAATATTTGTTTGCGCGCCCAAATTTTATAATTTTTCATCATATTTTATCCGCAGTATAGGTCCAAAAGCATGTTTATGAATGGTTGAACAAAAATATCCATTTCAAGAATAGGAAAAATCTGACTTTATTTTTGTAAAAAATCATATAAATATTTGCTTCCGCGCCCGAATTTTATGATTTTTCATCCTATTTTAGCTAAAAGAAAACATTGCAACAAGAAAATTGCTATTTCAAGAGTGTTAGGTATTCTAGAATCCAGCCCATGTAGCTTACAATATACAATGTATTCATCAAAAATAGGTAAAATCTGACTTTTTTTTTGTAAAAAATCATAAAAATATTTGTTTGCGCGCCCGAATTTTATAATTTTTCATCATATTTTATCCGCAGTATAAGTCCAAAAGCATGTTTATGAATGTATTAACAAAAATATCCATTTCAAGAATAGGAAAAATCTGACTTTATTTTTGTAAAAAATCATATAAATATTTGCTTCCGCGCCCGAATTTTATGATTTTTCATCATATTTTAGCTAAAGGAAAACATTGCAACAAGAAATTTGCTATTTCAAGTGTGTTGGGTATTTTAGAATCCAGCCCATGTAGCTTACAATATACAACGTATTCATCAAAAATAGGTAAAATCTGACTTTTATTTTTTAAAAAATCATATAAATATTTGCTTCCGCGCCCAAATTTTATAATTTTTTATCATATTTTATTCATAGTATAGGTCCAAAAGCATGTTTATGAATGTTTTAACAAAAATATCCATTCAAGAATAAGTAAAATCTGACTTTATTTTTGTAAAAAATCATATAAATATTTGCTTCCCCGCCCGAATTTTATGATTTTTCATCATATTTTAGCTAAAAGAAAACATTGCAACAAGAAAATTGCTATTTCAAGTGTGTTAGGTATTCTAGAATCCAGCCCATGTAGCTTACAATATACAATGTATTCATCAAAAATAGGAAATATTTGACATTTTTTTTGTAAAAAATCATAAAAATATTTGTGTGCGCGCCCGAATTTTCTAATTTATCATCATAATTTATCCGCAGTATAGGTCCAAAAGCATGTTTATGAATGTATTAACAAAAATATCCATTTCAAGAATAGGAAAAATCTGACTTTATTTTTGTTAAAAATCATATAAATATTTGCTTCCGCGCCCGAATTTTATGATTTTTTATCATCCCATGTAGCTTACAATATACAACGTATTCATCAAAAATAGGTAAAATCTGACTTTTTTTTTGTAAAAAATCATATATATATTTGCTTCCGCGCCCGAATTTTATAATTTTTCATCATATTTTATTCACAGTATAGGTCCAAAAGCATGTTTATGAATGTTTTAACATAAATATCCATTTCAAGAATAGGTAAAATCTGACTTTATTTTGGTAAAAAATCATATAAATATTTGCTTCCGCGACCGAATTTAAGATTTTTTATCATAATTTAGGTAAAAGAACACATTGCAACAAGAAATTTGCTATTTCAAGTGTGGTAGGTATTCTATCCAGCCAATGAAGCTTACAATATACAACGTATTCATCAAAAATAGATAAAATCTGACTTTATTTTTGTAAAAAATTATATAAATATTTGCTTTCGCCCTCGAATTTTATTTTTTGTCATCATATTTTATCCATAGTATAGGTCCAAAAGCATGTTTATGAACGTTTTAACAAAAATATCCATTTCAAGAATATGTAAAATCTGACTTTATTTTTATAAAAAATCATATAAATATTTGCTTCCGCGCCCGAATTTTATGATTTTTCATCATATTTTAGCTAAAGGAAAACATTGCAACAAGAAATTTGCTATTTCAAGTGTGTTGGGTATTTTAGAATCCAGCCCATGTAGCTTACAATATACAACGTATTCATCAAAAATAGGTAAAATCTGACTTTTATTTTTTAAAAAATCATATAAATATTTGCTTCCGCGCCCAAATTTTATAATTTTTTATCATATTTTATTCATAGTATAGGTCCAAAAGCATGTTTATGAATGTTTTAACAAAAATATCCATTCAAGAATAAGTAAAATCTGACTTTATTTTTGTAAAAAATCATATAAATATTTGCTTCCCCGCCCGAATTTTATGATTTTTCATCATATTTTAGCTAAAAGAAAACATTGCAACAAGAAAATTGCTATTTCAAGTGTGTTAGGTATTCTAGAATCCAGCCCATGTAGCTTACAATATACAATGTATTCATCAAAAATAGGAAATATTTGACATTTTTTTTGTAAAAAATCATAAAAATATTTGTGTGCGCGCCCGAATTTTCTAATTTATCATCATAATTTATCCGCAGTATAGGTCCAAAAGCATGTTTATGAATGTATTAACAAAAATATCCATTTCAAGAATAGGAAAAATCTGACTTTATTTTTGTTAAAAATCATATAAATATTTGCTTCCGCGCCCGAATTTTATGATTTTTTATCATCCCATGTAGCTTACAATATACAACGTATTCATCAAAAATAGGTAAAATCTGACTTTTTTTTTGTAAAAAATCATATATATATTTGCTTCCGCGCCCGAATTTTATAATTTTTCATCATATTTTATTCACAGTATAGGTCCAAAAGCATGTTTATGAATGTTTTAACATAAATATCCATTTCAAGAATAGGTAAAATCTGACTTTATTTTGGTAAAAAATCATATAAATATTTGCTTCCGCGACCGAATTTAAGATTTTTTATCATAATTTAGGTAAAAGAACACATTGCAACAAGAAATTTGCTATTTCAAGTGTGGTAGGTATTCTATCCAGCCAATGAAGCTTACAATATACAACGTATTCATCAAAAATAGATAAAATCTGACTTTATTTTTGTAAAAAATTATATAAATATTTGCTTTCGCCCTCGAATTTTATTTTTTGTCATCATATTTTATCCATAGTATAGGTCCAAAAGCATGTTTATGAACGTTTTAACAAAAATATCCATTTCAAGAATATGTAAAATCTGACTTTATTTTTATAAAAAATCATATAAATATTTGCTTCCGCGCCCGAATTATATGATTTTTCATCATATTTTAGCTAAAAGAAAACATTGCAACAAGAAATTTGCTATTTCAAGTGTGTTGGGTATTTTAGAATCCAGCCTATGTAGCGTACAATATACAACGTATTCATCAAAAATAGGTAAAATCTGACTTTTTTTTTGTGAAAAATCATATAAATATTTGCTTCCGCGCCCGAATTTTATAATTTTTCATCATATTTTATTCATAGTATAGGTCCAAAAGCATGTTTATGAATGTTTAAACAAAAATATCCATTTGAAGAATAGGTAAAATCTGACTTTATTTTGGTAAAAAATCATATAAATATTTGCTTCCGCGACCGAATTTTATGATTTTTCATCATGATTTAGGTAAAAGAAAACATTGCAACTAGAAAATTGCTGTTTCAAGTGTGGTAGGTATTCTAGAATCCAGCCAATGAAGCTTACAATATACAACGTATTCATCAAAAATAGGTAAAATCTGACTTTATTTTTGTAAAAAATTATAGAAATATTTGCTTCCGCGCTCGAATTTTATAATTTTTCATCATATTTTATCCATAGTATAGGTCCAAAAGCATGTTTATGAACGTTTTAACAAAAATATCCATTTCAAAAATATGTTAAATCTGACTTTATTTTTGTAAAAAATCATATAAATATTTGCTTCCGCACCCGAATTTTATGATTTTTCATCATAATTTAGGTAAAAGAACACATTGCAACAAGAAATTTGCTATTTCAAGTGTGGTAGGTATTCTATCCAGCCAATGAAGCTTACAATATACAACGTATTCATCAAAAATAGATAAAATCTGACTTTATTTTTGTAAAAAATTATATAAATATTTGCTTTCGCGCTCGAATTTTATTTTTTTTCATCATATTTTATCCATAGTATAGGTCCAAAAGCATGTTTATGAATGTTTTAACAAAAATATCCATTTCAAGAATAGGTAAAATCTGACTTTATTTTGGTAAAAAATCATATAAATATTTGCTTCCGCGACCGAATTTAAGATTTTTCATCATAATTTAGGTAAAAGAACACATTGCAACAAGAAAATTGCTATTTCAAGTGTGGTAGGTATTCTAGAAACCAGCCAATGAAGCTTACAATATACAACGTATTCATCAAAAATAAATAAAATCTGACTTTATTTTTGTAAAAAATCATATAAATATTTGCTTTCGCGCTCGAATTTTATAATTTTACATCATATTTTATCCATAGTATAGGTCCAGAAGCATGTTCATGAACGTTTGAACAAAAATATCCATTTCAAGAATAGGAAAAATCTGACATTATTTTTGTAAAAAATCATATAAATATTTGCTTCCACGTCCGAATTTTATGATTTTTCATCCTATTTTAGCTAAAAGAAAACATTGCAACAAGAAATTTGCTATTTCAAGTGTGTTAGGTATTCTAGAATCCAGCCCATGTAGCTTACAATATACAATGTATTCATCAAAAATAGGTAAAATCTGACTTTTTTTTTGTGAAAAATCATATAAATATTCCGCGCCCGAATTTTATAATTTTTCATCATATTTTATTCATAGTATAGGTCCAAAAGCATGTTTATGAATGTTTTAACAAAAATATCCATTTCAAGAATAGGTAAAATCTGACTTTATTTTGGTAAAAAATCATATAAATATTTGCTTCCGCGACCGAATTTTATGATTTTTCATCATAATTTAGGTAAAAATAAATTTTTGATACGCGTCGTGGCGCAACCCATTTTTTTTACTCCTAAATTTCAGTTGTTTTTTGTGGTTTATTTCGATGTTATATACCAGTATTTGATATCAATCTGGAGGTAGTGATTGTGTCTTTGTGTGTGCATATGTTTTTTTCTGATCTTCTTTCTCGGGGGTGAGTTATCTTCATTTTATTGTCTTAAATTCAATATTTTTAAATCACGGCGTGGTTAATTGCTGCGTTGTTACCTGTCGTTAGAATAGTTCATTCACCTATCCTCTGTTGATAGAATCATACCGAGTGTTTGTTTTAAATATATATACTGGGTGTTATTCCTTTTTCTTCGTTTCATTATATTTTTCTTAACTTTTCTTACTTTATGTTGGGCATTGTCTTATTCAGAAATTTGTGTGTTATATTGTTGAGTTTTTCTGTCTTTATTTATTCATTTTGAAGTGATTTTAACTATTTTTTGTATTTGATTGCTTTTGTTACATTTCCACATATTCATATTAATTTATTTGATTATATTAAATGCTCTAATTATGATTATTCTATTTATTAGTATTTGACACTTATTGTCTTTGTTAGGCTTTTCTTATTTCTTTTTCCGTCATTTTCAATAACATTCTCTGCCCTCTTTTGTCAACCTTTCCGTGGTTCCACCCCTGTTTGTCACTTTTCCCATGCCGTGACGGACCCCACTGGCGCTCTCCCTTTCCCTCCTTGTATAATTGTTTAACACTCATATTCATTATTAGCTGTTGATCTTTATCTTATCTAAGAATGTCGAATTGTGGTAAATGTAAATTCAAAAAGAATGAAGGACTTGTTGGCTGTGAGGGTTCGTGTGGCAAATGGTTTCACTCTAGCTGCGTGGGTATAAGTGATTGTGATTTCAAATTCATTGAAAAAAACAATAACATCTTATACTTATGTGATTCCTGCAAGAGAACTTGTGATATTGTGGAAAAATCAAAAGCTTTAAATATTGAATCATCCTTAAAAGAACTTAACAATAGTGTGGCCGGTTTAAAAACAGATTTTTCCAGTATTAATTTAAATTCTGTCTTAGAGAAATTTAAATCTGAAATTATTTCAAACTTAAACTCTATGTTCAATGTATTTAAAAATGAACTTCATGAATCACTCAATACCTCCCAATTAAAATCTGATCTTTGCGACGCTATTGATTCCAAAATTAATACGTTGACTATTAATACTGTTACTCAATCTACAGCTTCTTCCAGTAAATCTTTTGCTTCAGTTGTCCGAAATACAGATTCTTCCATTATTTTAAAACCAAAGATTTCTCAATCAGTCGCCACCACTAAATCCGATGTATTAAAGAACATTAATCCTGTCAAATCTAACATTGTACTTAACTCTGTGAGACAAACTAGCAGCGGCGCTTTAATTATTAATTCGAACCAAACTGACACTCTAAAAAAACTAGCTGATGAAAACTTAAAAGACAAATATGTCATTAATAACGTACGTACCTTGAATCCGCGTGTTAGAGTCGTAGGCCTATGTGAACGTCTTGAAAAAGACGAAATATTAAAACTTCTATTGCACCAAAATCAGCCATGCTTCCATAACTCTAAATGTGAAATAATTGATATACAGCCCACTAAGAAAAAAAACAACATTTTTCAATTCTTGTTACAAGTTGACTTGCAAACGTACTACAACGTAATGGAGGCGGGCAAATTATTTGTGGGTTATGATTACTGTGCCGTATATGACGCTATTGAACTAAGACGTTGCTACAAGTGCTACGGTTTTCATCATTTTGCTAAAAACTGTAATAAAACTGAACAACATTGTCCTAAATGTTCTGAAAATCATTCCTCATCCGACTGTTCGAGCAATACCCTTAAATGCATTAATTGCATTAAATTTAAAGAGTCCTCATCGGTAGATATTGATGTCTCGCATTGTGTGTGGGACAAAAACTGCCACGTTTATCAAGAGACCTTAAAAAAATTCAAATCTAATATTCTTGGTATACAATAGCAATTACAGATCGTTAACCAGCGGGAACCGGTAATTACCTCTTTGCATTGTTTTTATCAGAATATACAAGGTCTTAACTCTAAACTAAATCAATTATTTGCTATTAGTTCTGTTTTAGATTATGATATTCTTGCTTTTTCTGAAACTTGGCTCAACACTAGCGTCGTTAATTCTGAAATTTGCGGAAATAATTTTATTATCTATCGCGCTGATAGAAACTTTGCCGCATGTAAACTTACTCGTGGTGGTGGAGTACTTCTTTTAATCAAAAATACTCTTACTTCGGTTTCTGTTGACTTGAGTGAATCTTTTGATTTACTTCCTCCCATTATTGATATTGTTTGTGCTAGTCTTACTGTCAATAACTCATCTCTGTTCATTTTTGTGGTCTACGTTCCTCCGGCTCTAGCAATACATGATTACAATTCACTATACGAGTTTTTTGAAAGCTTACCGTTTTTACATAACAACAAATTCCTTATATTAGGTGATTTCAATATACGAAAAGATAATGAAAATAAATTTTGCGGCTTTACCAACTTTCTTGACTTTATTGGAGCTATTCAATATAATTCAATTTTTAATGAACTCAATAATATTCTTGATTTAGTTGTTTCTAATACTGACTGTACAGTTACGCACTCTGATGATCCCATCCTTGATGTTGAATATTATCATCATCCAGCCTTGAACATTAATATCAATTTATCTTATTCTAAAAAACAGAATATTACCAAATCTTTAAACTTTTCTTATAATTTCAAAAAAACCAACTTCATCAAACTGTATGATCTCATTGCCAATTTTAACTGGGATTGTCTTGCCGAATTTACAGATGTTAATTTAGCTTGTGACCATCTGTATTCCATTCTGTATTCATTTTTTGATGAATGTGTCCCTAAATTTAAAATCTTTAAACCTCGGTATCCCAAATGGTTTACACATGAAATTAAGAACAAAATCAAATCAAAAGAACACCTAAGAAAACTTCTCAAAAAATTTCCGTTTGATGATAAGATCTTGAACCAATACAAACGAATAAGGTCTGATATTAAACCTTTAATAAATCAAGCTTATAAACATTATGAATCAGAGTGTGAAGCTAATATTCAAAATGATGCCAAGAAATTCTGGGACTTTTTCAAATCTAAAGCTAAATCATCATCCTTACCTGAGACTATGTTCTTAGGCGACTCTTGTTTTACGGCACCTCTTGATATAGCCAACGCTTTCGCCTCGTTTTTTCAATCAGTGTATTCCAACTCAAGCCCCTCTATTCCATCAAACAACAATTTAAACACTGTTGATGTTGTTCCACTCAATTCCATAACTAGAGATGAAATCGAATCTACACTTCGTACACTTAAACCAAATCTGTCCTGTGGTCCTGATCTCGTTCCCAGTCTGATTATTAAAGACTGTGCGTTCTCTTTTTCTTCAGCCTTATTCTATATACTTAATTTATCAATTAAAACTAACATATTCCCTAACATCTGGAAGAAAACTAAAATTATCCCTATTCTTAAATCCGGTGATGCTTCTTCTATTAATAATTATCGTCCGATCGCAATGTTGTCAAACTTCAGCAAAGTCTTTGAAAAGATTATATATAAAACTATTTATAATAACGTCAAAAATGAAATATCTTTTGCTCAACATGGTTTTATGGAGAAGCGATCTACAGTCACCAATCTCACTTTTTTTACTCATTTTGTAGCCAATGTACTTGATTCACGTGGTCAGGTCGACTGTGTTTACACTGATTTCGCTAAGGCCTTTGATAGGCTCAATCACTCGATACTTTTAAATAAACTTAAATTTTTTTCTCTCTCTCCAGCACTCGTAAACCTTCTTTCCTCATATCTTTCTAACAGAGAATTATTTGTGCAGTTTCTTGGGCATAATTCTAGTTCATTCTTAGCAACTTCAGGTGTACCTCAAGGATCTAATTTAGGACCACTCCTTTTTTTATGTTTGTGAATGATATCACCAGTGTTATTCAATGCCAGAAATTATTGTTCGCTGACAATCTAAAGATCTTCCATCCTATTGTTCATCCATCTGATTGCGATGTTCTTCAGAAACACTTAAATAATTTGCAGGTTTGGTGTTCCGATAATAATCTTTATCTAAATTTAAATAAATGTTACATTCTTTCTTTCACTAGAAAAACCTCTCCAATTCATTATCCTTATTCAATAAATGGTATTATATTAAGCCGAACTTACTTACACACTGATCTTGGAGTCAAATTTGACCAGTCTCTCACTTTCATCCCTCATATTAATTCTATCTATCAATCGGCTGTTCGCATGTTAGGGTTTGTTATCAGGAACACACGCTCTTTTTCTAATATTTCTGCAATATTAACGTTATATTACTGTTATATTCGTTCCAAACTGGAATATTGTTCAATTATCTGGAGTCCTTTTTCTGAAGTCCATCAACTTCATGTCGAGAGCGTTCAAAAGAAATTTTTAAAATATCTGCACTACAAAGTATATAGCTCCTACCCCGATCGTTCAATATCTTATACAGTTCTACTTAATACATTCAATTTTCGCAGCCTCATTGAACGACGTAAAATCAATGCAGTCTATCACTTATCAAAACTCATTCACAATGAAATTGATGATCCTGTGTCTCGTGGTCTTATTAACGTTCATGCTCCTTCGTATCATACTCGACATATTACTACATTTCATCTTCATACTGCACGTACCAATATATTCTACTGTTCTCCAATAAATAAAATGTGTTTCTTTTACGAATTAAATTATACTTCTATTGACATTTATCAACTTTCTCCTAAATTATTTCGTAAACGTTTATTTTCATTAAAAATTGTCTTTTTTTGTTGTTCTTATTCTTTTTTGTACTTATTCATTTTTCTTCCTCCAGTTTTCCTCTATGTTGTTATTGGACCTTTGTCTGTTACATAGAGTAATCTAATAATAATAATAATAATAATAATAATAATAATAATAAAAGAAAACATTGCAACTAGAAAATTGCTGTTTCAAGTGTGGTAGGTATTCTAGAATCCAGCCAATGAAGCTTACAATATACAACGTATTCATTAAAAATAGGTAAAATCTGACTTTATTTTTGTAAAAAATTATAGAAATATTTGCTTCCGCGCTCGAATTTTATAATTTTTCATCATATTTTATCCATAGTATAGGTCCAAAAGCATGTTTATGAACGTTTTAACAAAAATATCCATTTCAAAAATATGTTAAATCTGACTTTATTTTTGTAAAAAATCATATAAATATTTGCTTCCCCGCCCGAATTTTATGATTTTTCATCATATTTTAGCTAAAAGAAAACATTGCAACAAGAAAATTGCTTTTTCAAGTGTGTTAGGTATACTAGAATCCAGCCCATGTAGCTTACAATATACAATGTATTCATCAAAAATAGGAAATATTTGACATTTTTTTTGTAAAAAATCATAAAAATATTTGTTTGCGCGCCCCAATTTTATAATTTTTCATCATATTTTATCCGCAGTATAGGTCCAAAAGCATATTTATGAATATTTTAACAAAAATATCTATTTCAAGAATAGGAAAAATCTGACTTTATTTTTGTAAAAAATGAAATAAATATATGCTTCCGCGCCCGAATTTTATAATTTTTCATCATATTTTAGGTAAAAGAAAACATTGCAACAAGAAAATTGCTATTTCAAGTGTGTTAGGTATTCTAGAATCCAGCCCATGTAGCTTACAATATACAACGTATTCATCAAAAATAGGTAAAATCTGACTTTTTTTGTAGAAAATCATATAAATATTTGTTTGCGCGCACGAATTTTATAATTTTTCATCATATTTTATCCATAGTATAGGTCCAAAAGCATGTTTATGAACGTTTTAACAAAAATATCCATTTCAAAAATATGTAAAATCTGACATTATTTTTGTAAAAAATCATATAAATATTTGCTTCCGCGCCCGAATTTTATGATTTTTTATCATATTTTAGCTAAAAGAAAACATTGCAACAAGAAAATTGCTATTTCAAGTGTGTTAGGTATTCTAGAATCCAGCCCATGTAGCTTACAATATACAACGTATTCATCAAAAATAGGTAAAAACTGACATTTTTTTTGTAAAAAATAATATAAATATTTGCTTCCGCGCCCGAATTTTATAATTTTTTATCATATTTTATTCACAGTGTAGGTCCAAAAGCATGTTTATGAATGTTTTAACAAAAATATCCATTTCAAGAATAAGAAAAATCTGACTTTATTTTTGTAAAATATTATGTAAATATTTGCTTCCGCGCCCGAATTTTATGATTTTTCATCATATTTTAGCTAAAAGAAAACATTGCAACAAGAAAATTGCTATTTCAAGTGTGTTAGGTATTCTAGAATCCAGCCCATGTAGCTTACAATATACAATGTATTCATCAAAAATAGGTAAAATCTTACTTTTTTTTTGTAAAAAATCATAAAAATATTTGTTTGCGCGCCCGAATTTTATAATTTTTCATCATATTTTATCCGCAGTATAGTTCCAAAAGCATGTTTATGAATGTTTTAACAAAAATATCCATTTTAAGAATAGGAAAAATCTGACTTAATTTTTGTAAAAAATTATATAAATATTTGCTTCCGCGCCCGAATTTTTTGATTTTTCATCATATTTTAGCTAAAAGAAAACATTGCAACAAGAAAATTGCTATTTCAAGTGTGTTAGGTATTCTAGAATCCAGCCCATGTAGCTTACAATATACAACATATTCATCAAAAATAGGTAAAATCTGACTTTTTTTTTTAAATTTTATAATTTTTCATCATATTTTATCCGCAGTATAGGTCCAAAAGCATGTTTATGAATGTTTGAACAAAAATATCCATTTCAAGAATAGAAAAAATCTGACTTTATTTTTGTAAAAAATCATATAAATATTTGCTTCCGCGCCCGAATTTTATGATTTTTCATCATATTTTAGTTAAAAGAAAACATTGCAACTAGAAAATTGCTGTTTCAAGTGTGGTAGGTATTCTAGAATCCAGCCAATGAAGCTTACAATATACAACGTATTCATTAAAAATAGGTAAAATCTGACTTTATTTTTGTAAAAAATTATAGAAATATTTGCTTCCGCGCTCGAATTTTATAATTTTTCATCATATTTTATCCATAGTATAGGTCCAAAAGCATGTTTATGAACGTTTTAACAAAAATATCCATTTCAAAAATATGTTAAATCTGACTTTATTTTTGTAAAAAATCATATAAATATTTGCTTCCGCGCTCGAATTTTATGATTTTTCATCCTATTTTAGCTAAAAGAAAACATTGCAACAAGAAAATTGCTATTTCAAGTGTGTTAGGTATTCTAGAATCCAGCCCATGTAGCTTACAATATACAATGTATTCATCAAAAATAGGTAAAATCTGACTTTTTTTTGTAAAAAATCATAAAAATATTTGTTTGCGCGCCCGAATTTTATAATTTTTTATCATATTTTATCCGCAGTATAGGTCCAAAAGCATGTTTATGAATGTTTTAACAAAAATATCCATTTCAAGAATAGGAAAAATCTGACTTTATTTGCTTCCGCCCCCGAATTTTATGATTTTTCATCATATTTTAGCTAAAAGAAAACATTGCAACAAGAAAAATGCTATTTCAAGTGTGGAAGGTATTCTAGAATCCAGCCAATGAAGCTTACAATATACAACGTATTCATCAAAAATAGGTAAAATCTGACTTTTTTTTGTAAAAAATCATATAAATATTTGCTTCCGCGCCCGATTTTTATAATTTTTTATCATATTTTATCCACAGTATATGTCCAAAAGCATGTTTATGAATGTATTAACAAAAATATCCATTTCAAGAATATGAAAAATCTGACTTTATTTTTGTAAAAAATCATATAAATATTTGCTTCCGCGCCCGAATTTTATGATTTTTCATCATATTTTAGCTAAAGAAAAACATTGCAACAAGAAATTTGCTATATCAAGTGTGTTAGGTATTTTAAAATCCAGCCCATGTAGCTTTACAAAATACAACGTATTCATCAAAAATAGGTAAAATCTGACTTTTTTTTTGTAAAAAATCATATAATTATTTGCTTCCGCGCCCGACTTTTATAATTTTTCATCATATTTTATTCACAGTATAGGTCCAAAAGCATGTTTATGAATGTTTTAACAAAAATATCCATTTCAAGAATAGGTAAAATCTGATTTTATTTTGATAAAAAATCATATAAATATTTGCTTCCGCGACCGAATTTTATGATTTTTTATCCTATTTTAGCTAAAAGAAAACATTGCAACAAGAAAATTGCTGTTTCAAGTGTGTTAGGTATTCTAGAATCCAGCCCATGTAGCTTACAATATACAATGTATTCATCAAAAATAGGTAAAATCTGACTTTTTTTTGTAAAAAATCATAAAAATATTTGTTTACGCGCCCGAATTTTATAATTTTTCATAATATTTTATCCGCAGTATAGGTCCAAAAGCATGTTTATGAATGTTTTAACAAAAATATCCATTTCAAGAATAGGAAAAATCTGACTTTATTTTTGTAAAAAATCATATAAATATTTGCTTCTGCACCCGAATTTTATGATTTTTCATCATATTTTAGCTAAAAGAAAACATTGCAACAAGAAAATTGCTATTTCAAGTTTGGTAGGTATTCTAGAATCCAGCCAATGAAGCTTACAATATACAGCGTATTCATCAAAAATAGGTAAAATCTGACTTTTTTTTGGATAAAATCATATAAATATTTGCTTCAGCGCCCGAATTTTATAATTTTTCATCATACTTTATCCACAGTATATGTCCAAAAGCATGTTTATGAATGTATTAACTAAAATATCCATTTCAAGAATATGTAAAATCTGACTTTATTTTTGTAAAAAATCATATAAATATTTGCTTCCGCGCCCGAATTTTATGATTTTTCATCATATTTTAGCTAAAGAAAAACATTGCAACAAGAAATTTGCTATTACAAGTGTGTTAGGTATTTTAGAATCCAGCCCATGTAGCTTACAAAATACATCGTATTCATCAAAAATAGGTAAAATCTGACTTTTTTTTGTAAAAAATCATAAAAATATTTGTTTACGCGCCCGAATTTTATAATTTTTCATAATATTTTATCCGCAGTATAGGTCCAAAAGCATGTTTATGAATGTTTTAACAAAAATATCCATTTCAAGAATAGGAAAAATCTGACTTTATTTTTGTAAAAAATCATATAAATATTTGCTTCTGCACCCGAATTTTATGATTTTTCATCATATTTTAGCTAAAAGAAAACATTGCAACAAGAAAATTGCTATTTCAAGTTTGGTAGGTATTCTAGAATCCAGCCAATGAAGCTTACAATATACAGCGTATTCATCAAAAATAGGTAAAATCTGACTTTTTTTTGGATAAAATCATATAAATATTTGCTTCAGCGCCCGAATTTTATAATTTTTCATCATACTTTATCCACAGTATATGTCCAAAAGCATGTTTATGAATGTATTAACTAAAATATCCATTTCAAGAATATGTAAAATCTGACTTTATTTTTGTAAAAAATCATATAAATATTTGCTTCCGCGCCCGAATTTTATGATTTTTCATCATATTTTAGCTAAAGAAAAACATTGCAACAAGAAATTTGCTATTACAAGTGTGTTAGGTATTTTAGAATCCAGCCCATGTAGCTTACAAAATACATCGTATTCATCAAAAATAGGTAAAATCTGGCTTTTTTTGTAAAAAATCATATAAATATTTGCTTCCGCGCCCGAATTTTATAATTTTTCATCATATTTTATTCACAGTATAGGTCCAAAAGCATGTTTATGAATGTTTTAACAAAAATATCCATTACAAGAATAGGTAAAATCTGAATTTATTTTGGTAAAAAATCATATAAATATTTGCTTCCGCGACCGAATTTAAGATTTTTCATCATAATTTAGGTAAAAGAACACATTGCAACAAGAAAATTGCTATTTCAAGTGTGGTAGGTATTCTAGAATCCAGCCAATGAAGCTTACAATATACAACGTATTCATCAAAAATAGATAAAATCTGACTTTATTTTTGTAAAAAAATCATATAAATATTTGCTTTCGCGCTCGAATTTTATAATTTTTCATCATATTTTATCCATAGTATAGGTCCAGAAGCATGTTCATGAACGTTTTAACAAAAATATCCATTTCAAGAATATGTAAAATCTGACTTTATTTTTGTAAAAAATCATATAAATATTTGCTTCCGCGCCCGAATTATATGATTTTTCATCATATTTTAGTTAAAAGAAAACATTGCAACAAGAAATTTGCTATTTCAAGTGTGTTGGGTATTTTAGAATCCAGCCAATGTAGCTTACAATATACAACGTATTCATCAAACATAGGTAAAATTTGACTTTTTTTTTGTAAAAAATCATATAAATATTTGCTCCGCGCCCGAATTTTATAATTTTTCATCATATTTTATTGACAGTATAGGTCCAAAAGCATGTTTATGAATGTTTTAACAAAAATATCCATTTCAAGAATAGGTAAAATCTGACTTTATTTTGGTAAAAAATCATATAAATTGTTACGGTTTAAAATAATTCAGTGACGGCAAATGTTAGCAACCCATCTTCCATGGAGGTAATTTGGGAATTCTGTTCTTCAACTTGCCTGTGAAGGCTAAGTAATAAGCGTGTTGATACGAAACGCGTCGGTTTCAGACCGATGGACAATTGTTCTGAATCTTTTGCCGTGGTCAGATCTATCGGAAGGTGATTGAAGAATTTGGATTTTTATTGACTTCAATTCCACGGACCTGTTCCGGATATTTGATAGATCGAGACTGTTGGGATATAGTTCCTGCGAGTTAAGCTCGGATTTTATACGGCATTAGCACGTGAACCACTCTACAGAACCCCACGCCATCAAAGGTGAGCCACATGGTTGTTAATTCCTTTTTTTTTACTCCATGGTTATCATGAAACTAATGATTATCTTTAACTTATTTTGTAATGTTTGATCTTACTATTAAATTCTTAAAGTCTCTCTCTACATTACTCCAGTGGCGTGCCCAAGTCACAAGTTGTGAAGTTGGTTATTAACAACGTTCTTTCAGGTTCTTTTTGTTTCCTTAATTTTATTATATTCGTATTTCTTCCATTAAATACGTGAATATCTTATTCGGACACGTATACCAGTCATCGTTTTCCTCGATTCTGGGAACTGTCGACGATATTATCGCTGTTCGTATTCGAGAACATCTAGGACAGGCAGGAAATTCCGTCAGAATTTCGAGAGATCTGAGACCGTCGTGCGAACCAGAACCGCTATCTTGTGCTGCGTCGTTGCCACGCCATACACCACCGGAAGAGCCAGATAAGCCTTATTCCCATTTTATTGTTTATTACATTTAGTTATTTTCATCATTTTTACAAGTGATTTATTTAGTCTTACGCTTGTTTATTGAATTTATTTATATTTCTAGTATTTTTGCAAATGATTCTTTTTCACAGTTTATTCAGTATTACTACTTGTTTATTGAATTTATCTATTTTGTTAGTATTTTTTTGCAAGTGATTATATTCACAGCTTATTTAGTATTATCCATTGTTTATTGAATTTATCTATTTTGTTAGTATTTTTTTTTGCAAGTGATTGTTTTCACAGTTTATTTAGTATTATCCATTGTTTATTGAATTTATCTATTTTGTTAGGATTTTTGCAAGTGATTATTTTCGCAGTTTATTTAGAATTGCCCTTCGTTTATTGAATTTTTTTTTTATATATATTGTTAGTATTTCCTGAGTGATTATTGTCTCTTAGTACTTTGTAGTATTTATTTGTTAACTGTTTATTAAATTTATTGTTCTGGAAAGCTCATGCGAGTGGTTATTTCACTTTAGTGTTTCTCAACTCCCTTTTAGGGTTTGTAACGCGCTAGGAGAATTAGGATCTTGTCTGTTAGTTATTTCTTATTTGTCACCTGCGCATGCGCCTAGACCGTTTGGTATACCAACCGACGAAGTGCCCTAATTTTGTTGCGCCATTCATTGTCCGTACGTTGCTTAACGCGAGTTCCTTTTCCGCCCGGTACGCCGAACCCCTATACGGAGGCTAGTTTATTCTTTAGTTTTTTTTATTTTCGATAACCCCTCGCGTGTGTTGACCTATTATTTTAACATACTGTATTTTTCTCATATACTCAATATATTGGCTATCTGACTCTACGCTTGCTGTTTTATATAACGATCTCCCACCCTACTGATCATTTTCCTGTTACGTCTTGAGACACTTTCGGAGTTGTGTGTCATTTGTTATTTACAACTACGTGGCGCCCTTCATTTCCATTTTCATCTTAGTCATTGCCTTTTTAAAGGGAACCACCCCTTCTCCACTGTCTAAAAGCTGGCGGCCTCATTCCTGACCACCTTGGATGCGTAGGGGCTACCATTACACACAGCATTGTGTTATACGTAGCAAATTTGGCGCCCAACGTGGGGCATCCTTGTTGAGAAAGGAGATTTTTTTTTGGTTTATATATAGTTTTGTGGCGAACAATTTTATTCTGTTCACTTAGTTGCAGTCGTCGACATTTTTGGTAGTCTTCCTATTCTTATTTGCGTAGGAGGGTTTCGTTTATTTAGTCTATTTTTTCTTACGTTGCTTTAAGATTAATTTTCAATTTTTAGTTAAATTAATTTAGGCAATTTGTTATAGGTATATAGATACTTGTGTTATATTTTGTTGTTTACGGTTGTATGGTGTTCAGTCATGGATTTTAAAATGGATCCTAATCGGCTTCTTTCGGACGAATTGTCGTATGAGTTGCTAGTGCGTGGTTGCGAAACAGCTGGTACGGTTATTGAAAAGCGTGCTAGGCTACGCGATTGCTTCCGGTCGGAACGCTCGGGCGATACTGTTGGTTATGTCACTCCATTTCTCCCAGCAGAAACGGAACTTAAGATCTGTGACAGCAAATTGACGGAATTAACTGGGATGTTAGAAAAGTTTGAGTTTGAGAAATATCAAAGTGAGTACGCACGTTTAAATACTCGTTTAACCCACGTAAAGTTACGACTCGGTAGGATTAAAGCGGAGGAAGGAATCGATTCAGAAACACGGAATAAACTAACCAAAACTTGTGAGGATCATATTCGGCAATTGTGCTTAAAGTTTTCCGCTAAGGCTTCGGCTCTCCTTATGGAAGAACATGAAACCTCGCTAAGGGAAGGAAACCCAGTTGATGATGTTGTCCCTGACAAGGAAGCTTGTCCCGAGGCAGCGTCTAGTCCTCAAAGATCTGACGTTTTAGATTTTGAAGCGCGATTGGCTCAAGCCATCAATTCCATCTCACTGGGCTTAACGACACCTTGCTCACCGGTGCGCGATTCTTCAAACTTTAATTATAATTGTGGAATCCACAAGTGGAATCTAACGTATAGTGGTGGCCCTGGATTGTCAAATTTCCTCGAGCGTGTAGATGAGTTGAGTACTGGGCGTGGGGTATCGAAATCTCAGTTGTTTTCGTCTGCTGTAGAACTGTTCACTGGAGATGCATTGACGTGGTTTAGGGCAAAGCGCCATAATTTTAGAGATTGGGACGATCTAGTTTCGTCATTAAAGGCTACGTTTCTGCCGGTCGACTATGATTTTAGTTTATGGGAGGAGATTAGGCGTAGACCACAAGGCCACGACGAAAGAGTTTCAATTTATATCGCCAACATGGAAGGCTTGTTTAATCGTTTAAGTCAAAAGCCACCGGAAATCGATCGTGTTAAACACATTCGTCGTAACTTGTTGCCCTACATGCAACAAAGTTTAGGTCTCGCACAAATAAGTTCGGTGGACTTGTTGGACGACATGTGTCGACAGCTGGAAGATATTAAGGTTCGGACTCAATACTTCCCATCACCTCTACCGGTTCATAAATCTCTTGAGCCTGATTTAGCGTACCGACGCGGGAGGTCTGATTGTCGTGTAGCGACGGTAGATTGTTCGCCTCCGAACTCTGAAAACGAGAGCCCACGCATTGCCAGGCCGCCAAGTTCCTGTTGGAATTGTGGTCGTATTGGACACCTTGCGCACAGTTGTAGGGAACCGAAGAAGATTCATTGTTACCGCTGCGGTAAACCGGATGTAACAGTACACAGTTGTCCTTCGTGCCGTCCGGGAAACGGAAAGTAGATACTGGGGGTGGCCGTCCGCAGTGTCAGTCGCGTTTACCTGATGCAAATAAAATACTTCTCGATTTTATTATGGCTCATGCTCAGGGAGACGAACGGCCATATTTGGAAGTTCATATTTTTGAACAAGTTATGTTAGGGTTGTTAGATTCGGGTGCTTCGCGTACCATTGTGGGTAAAATGGGATGGGATATTTTAAAGGATTTAAATTTGCCGATGCGTAAAGTCGTGACAAGTTGTACCGTCGCGAATGGGCAACGTTGTACAGGTCTCGGGGTTGTTTCAGTTCCGATTAGGTTGCAGGACAAGATAAAATTAATAGACGTTTTGGTCGTTCCGGAGTTACCACACCAGTTAATATTAGGGGCTGATTTTTGGCGAGTCATGGGCATCGTGCCGGATTTGAGAAAAAAAGAATGGCACTCAAGCGAACCGCTAACTTCGCTAGATGCAATTACGGCCCGCTCCAATCTGACGACGGCCCAGGAAGAAGCTTTGGGGAAATTGGTCGATGAGCTGTGTCCAGCTACCGATACTGCGCTTGGGTGTGCGAATTCTGTAGAACACCGCATAAAGACAGATAGTGCGCCGATCAAACAGCGATACTACCTGATTTCCCCCGCGGTTCAGAAACATGTAAACAGAGAACTCGATAACATGTTGGCTCAGGGTATTGTGGAACGTTCAGATAGCCCTTGGGCCTCGCCGATCTTATTGGTGCCAAAAAAGGATGGGTCATACCGCTTCTGTGTGGACTACCGTAAACTTAATAAGGTCACGAGGCGAGACGCGTATCCTCTTCCGTCAGTATCGCATACTCTGGACAAGCTGCGCGATGCTAGGTTCTTAACGTCGCTAGACATTAAATCAGCTTACTGGCAGATTCCCGTTGCTGAGGCTTCACGGCCTATGACCGCGTTTACTGTACCTAACCGTGGGTTATTTCATTTTCGCAGGATGCCGTTTGGTCTGCACAATGCCCCGGCAACCTGGCAACGTTTCATTGACAGGGTTATTGGGTTGGACTTGGAACCACACGTCTTCGTATATCTCGATGACATCGTGATAGTGGCGAATTCTTTTGAGAAACACATGGAGATACTTAGGGAAGTGTTGACTCGTTTACGGACAGCTGGATTAACTGTTAGTCAGGAGAAGTGTCAGTTTCGTCGCGACGAGTTGCGATATCTTGGTTATGTTGTCGATAAGCGTGGTCTCCATGTCGATCCGGAGAAGGTGCGCGCTATTCTCGATATTCCGAAACCGACGACCGTGTATGAAGTACGACGTTTACTAGGGATGGCGTCCTGGTACCGGCGCTTTGTGCCACAATTCTCAACTTTAGTTGCTCCACTTACGAGTCTATTGCGTAAAAATGCGCGATTTAGTTGGGACGAGAGTTGCGAGAATGCGTGGGCATCAATTAAAAATCATTTAGTGTCTGCCCCGATTCTGTCTTGTCCTGATTTCGAAAAAGAATTCTGCGTGCAAACTGATGCCTCCGATTTTGGAATAGGCGCCGTGCTAACTCAAAAGCACGAGTCAGGTGAGCAGGTGATTTGTTACCTTAGTCGCTCGCTCTCTAAACAGGAGCGAAAATTCTCAACTACCGAGAAAGAGCTCCTTGCACTATTGTGGGCGATAGAGAAGTTGCGACCATATGTGGAGGGCTCACATTTCACCGTAATTACGGATCATTACTCTCTATTGTGGCTGAAAGACTTACAGAATCCATCTGGCAGATTAGCGCGTTGGGCAGTGCGTTTGCAACAATATAGTTTCGACATAGTATACCGCAAAGGCAAAGACCACGTAGTGCCCGATGCTTTATCCCGTTCGGTACCGGTCTTAGACACTGTGGAAGTAAAGGTTAGCACTGATAAGTGGTACACCAAGATGTGTAAGCTGGTCGGGGAAAAACCGTTATTGTTTCCGAACTATCGAGTTAACGAGGGTCGTTTATTGAAATTTGTCAAACCCGAATACGTTGGCCTAGCGGATGAGGGAGACGAGTGGAAGGAGGTTGTCCCAAAAGAAAGAAGAAGTGGTCTACTTAGACAGTGTCATGACGAGCCAACGAGCGGGCATTTGGGGGTTTATAAGACGTATTATCGGCTTCTTCAGAAATATACTTGGCCGAAGATGAGAGCAGATGTCGGCAGGTACGTACGACGTTGCACCGTCTGTTTAAAATCTAAACCCGAACAGAAAGCCCCTGCAGGGAAAATGGGAGGGCATTCCCAGATATCACGTCCTTGGGAGGTAATCTGTACAGATTTGGTTGGGCCTTTGCCGACGTCACGGCAAGGATATTCTTATATTTTGGTAGTGGCAGATTGCTTTAGCAAATTCTCGCTATTTTTCCCGCTGCGGAAACCTACGGCCAAAAACGTTGTTCGGCATTTAGAGGATGATGTATTCCTAATGTTTGGAGTTCCTCGCAAAGTAATTTCGGATAATGGGGTGCAGTATCGCTCTCGGGAGTATCTTCAGCTTCTGTCGTCTTACGGTGTCAATCGTTCATTCACTTCGTTGTATCACCCGCAAGCCAATCCGGCCGAACGTGTTAATCGCGTGCTAAAGACCATGTTAATCTCCTTTATTTCAGATAACCAACGCGACTGGGACAAGCTTCTCCCTAAGGTATCCTGTGCCCTGCGTACTGCTAAGCACGAGATCACTGGACTAAGTCCATATTTCATTAATTTTGGGCGGGAAGCTATCTTGATTAGGAATGCTGATGAAAGTGGTGACACTGAAGAAGTTGTTAGTGGGTTTGATAAGGATCGGGTAGTGGAAAGAGCATCTAACTTTCTCAAGCTTTATAGAGAGGTTTCTAGTAAGCTGCAGAAGGCGTATGTGAAGTCGAAGGCTCGGTATGATCTTCGTCGTCGGCAGATTATGTTTATGCCTAACCAGCTGGTCTGGAGGAAATATTTTGTGCTTTCAGACGCGTCAAAGCATTACTCGGCTAAGTTGGCGGAAAAATTTGTTGGACCTTTTCGAGTTTATCGTAAGGTATCGTCAGAAACTTACGAGTTAAAAGACTTAGACGGCACTGTCCTTCAAGGCACTTGGAATACTCGACATTTAAAACCTCATCCCGATCCCCTTGATATTAATGACGATTTAGATAATGAGGTTTGAACTTGGTATGTGTAGTGATTTTGGATTCTGGCTACGGATATCCTGTTTATTGTTTCTTTCGTAGTTCGTTTCGGCTTATCGGAAATTTTGGGAAAATTTCCTGGTGTGGTGAGGGAGGAGTTGTTACGGTTTAAAATAATTCAGTGACGGCAAATGTTAGCAACCCATCTTCCATGGAGGTAATTCGGGAATTCTGTTCTTCAACTTGCCTGTGAAGGCTAAGTAACAAGCGTGTTGATACGAAACGCGTCGGTTTCAGACCGATGGACAATTCTGAATCTTTTGCCGTGGTCAGATCTATCGGAAGGTAATTGAAGAATTTGGATTTTTATTGACTTCAATTCCACGGACCTGTTCCGGATATTTGATAGATCGAGACTGTTGGGATATAGTTCCTGCGAGTTAAGCTCGGATTTTATACGGCATTAGCACGTGAACCACTCTACAGAACCGCACGCCATCAAAGGTGAGCTACATGGTTGTTAATTCCTTTTTTTTTTACTCCATGGTTATCATGAAACTAATGATTATCTTTAACTTATTTTGTAATGTTTGATCTTACTATTAAATTCGTAAAGTCTCTCTCTACACTACTCCAGTGGCGTGCCCAAGTCACAAGTTGTGAAGTTGGTTATTAACAACGTTCTCTCAGGTTCTTTTTGTTTCCTTAATTTTATTATATTCGTATTTCGTCCATTAAATACGTGAATATCTTATTCGGACATGTATACCAGTCATCGTTTTCCTCGATTCTGGGAACTGTCGACGATATTATCGCTGTTCGTATTCGAGAACATCTAGGACAGGCAGGAAATTCCGTCAGAATTTCGAGAGATCTGAGACCGTCGTGCGAACCAGAACCGCCATCTTGTGCTGCGTCGTTGCCACGCCATACACCACCGGAAGAGCCAGATAAGCCTTATTCCCATTTTATTGTTTATTACATTTAGTTATTTTCATCATTTTTACAAGTGATTTATTTAGTCTTACGCTTGTTTATTAAATTTATTTATATTTCTAGTATTTTTGCAAATGATTCTTTTTCACAGTTTATTCAGTATTACTACTTGTTTATTGAATTTATCTATTTTGTTAGTATTTTTTTGCAAGTGATTATATTCACAGCTTATTTAGTATTATCCATTGTTTATTGAATTTATCTATTTTGTTAGTATTTTTTTTTGCAAGTGATTGTTTTCACAGTTTATTTAGTATTATCCATTGTTTATTGAATTTATCTATTTTGTTAGGATTTTTGCAAGTGATTATTTTCGCAGTTTATTTAGAATTGCCCTTCGTTTATTGAATTTTTTTTTATATATATTGTTAGTATTTCCTGAGTGATTATTGTCTCTTAGTACTTTGTAGTATTTATTTGTTAACTGTTTATTGAATTTATTGTTCTGGAAAGCTCATGCGAGAGATTATATCACTTTAGTGTTTCTCAACGCCCTTTTAGGGTTTGTAACGCGCTAGGAGAATTAGGATCTTGTCTGTTAGTTATTTATAATTTGTCACCTGTGCATGCGCCTAGACCGTTGGGGCGATTTTTTATGATTTTTCATCATAATTTACGTAAAAGAAAACATTGCAACAAAAAAATTGCTATTTCAAGTGTGGTAGGTATTCTAGAATCCAGCCAATGAAGCTTACAATATACAACGTATTCATCAAAAATAGTTAAAATCTGACCTTTTTTTTGTAAAAAAAAATATAAATATTTGTTTGCGCGCCCGAATTTTATAATTTTTCATCATATTTTATCCGCAGTATAGGTCCAAAAGCATGTTTATGAACGTTTTAACAAAAATATCCATTTCAAAAATATGTAAAATCTGACTTTATTTTTGTAAAAAATCATATAAATATTTGCTTCCGCGCCCGAATTTTATGATTTCTCATCATATTTTAGCTAAAAGAAAACATTGCAACAAGAAAATTGCTATTTCAAGTGTGTTAGGTGTTCTAGAATCCAGCCCATGTAGCTTACAATATACAACGTATTCATCAAAAATAGGTAAAATCTGACTTTTTTTTTGTAAAAAATCATATTAATATTTGTTTGCGCGCCCGAATTTTATAATTTTTCATCATATTTTATCCGCAGTATAGGTCCAAAAGCATGTTTATGAATGTTTTAACAAAAATATACATTTCAAGAATAGGAAAAATCTGACTTTATTTTTGTAAAAAATTATATAAATATTTGCTTCCGCGCTCGAATTTTATAATTTTTTATTATATTTTATCCTTAGTATAGGACCAAAATCATGTTTATGAACGTTTTAACAAAAATATCCATTTAAAAAATTTGTAAAATCTGACTTTATTTTTGTAAAAAATTATATAAATATTTGCTTCCGCGCTCGAATTTTATGATTTTTCATCATATTTTATCCGCAATATAGGTCCAAAAGCATGTTTATGAATGTTTTAACAAAAATATCCATTTCAAGAATAGGAAAAATCTGACTTTATTTTTGTAAAAAATCATATAAATATTTGCTTCCGCGCCCGAATTTTATGATTTCTCATCATATTTTAGGTAAAAGACAACATTGCAACAAGAAAATTGCTATTTCAAGTGTGGTAGGTATTCTAGAATCCAGCCAATGAAGCTTACAATATACAACGTATTCATCAAAAATAGGTAAAATCTGACTTTATTTTTGTAAAAAATTATATAAATATTTGCTTCCGCTCTCGAATTTTATAATTTTTTATCATATTTTATCCATAGTATAGGTCCAAAATCATGTTTATGAACGTTTTAACAAAAATATCCATTTCAAAAATATGTAAAATCTGACTTTATTTTTGTAAAACATCATATAAATATTTGCTTCCGAGCCCGAATTTTATGATTTTTCATCATATTTTAGCTAAAAGAAAAAATTGCAACAAGAAAATTGCTATTTCAAGTGTGTTAGGTATTCTAGAATTCAGCCCATGTAGCTTACAATATACAACGTATTCATCAAAATTAGGTAAAATCTGACTTTTTTTTTGTAAAAAATCATATAAATATTTGCTTGCGCACCCGAATTTTATAATTTTTTATCATATTTTATCCGCAGTATAGGTCCAAAAGCATGTTTATGAATGTTTTAACATAAATATCCATTTCAAGAATAGGAAAAATCTGACTTTATTTTTGTAAAAATCATATAAATATTTGCTTCCGCGCCCGAATATAATGATTTTTCATCATATTTTTGCTAAAAGAAAACATTGCAACAAGAAAATTGCTATTTCAAGTGTGGTAGGTATTCTGGAATCCAGCCCATGTAGCTTACAATATACAACGTATTCATCAAAAATAGGAAAAATCTGACTTTTTTTTTTGTAAAAAATCATATAAATATTTGTTTGCACGCCCGAATTTTATAATTTTTCATCATATTTTATCCGCAGTATAGGTCCAAAAGCATGTTTATGAATGTTTTAACAAAAATATCCATTTCAAGAATAGGAAAAATCTGACTTAATTTTTGTAAAAAATCATATAAATATTTGCTTCCGCGCCCAAATTTTATGATTTTTCATCATAATTTACGTAAAAGAAAACATTGCAACAAAAAAATTGCTATTTCAAGTGTGGTAGGTATTCTAGAAGCCAGCCAATGAAGCTTACAATATACAACGTATTCATCAAAAATAGTTAAAATCTGACCTTTTTTTTGTAAAAAAAATATAAATATTTGTTTGCGCGCCCGAATTTTATAATTTTTCATCATATTTTATCCGCAGTATAGGTCCAAAAGCATGTTTATGAACGTTTTAACAAAAATATCCATTTCAAAAATATGTAAAATCTGACTTTATTTTTGTAAAAAATCATATAAATATTTGCTTCCGCGCCCGAATTTTATGATTTCTCATCATATTTTAGCTAAAAGAAAACATTGCAACAAGAAAATTGCTATTTCAAATGTGTTAGGTGTTCTAGAATCCAGCCCATGTAGCTTACAATATACAACGTATTCATCAAAAATAGGTAAAATCTGACTTTTTTTTTTTAAAAAATCATATTAATATTTGTTTGCGCGCCCGAATTTTATAATTTTTCATCATATTTTATCCGCAGTATAGGTCCAAAAGCATGTTTATGAATGTTTTAACATAAATATCCATTTCAAGAATAGGAAAAATCTGACTTAATTTTTGTAAAAATCATATAAATATTTGCTTCCGCGCCGAATATTATGATTTTTCATCATATTTTCGCTAAAAGAAAACATTGCAACAAGAAAATTGCTATTTCAAGTGTGGTAGGTATTCTGGAATCCAGCCCATGTAGCTTACAATATACAATGTATTCATCAAAAATAGGAAAAATCTGACTTTTTTTTTGTAAAAAATCATATAAATATTTGTTTGCACGCCCGAATTTTATAATTTTTCATCATATTTTATTCGCAGTATAGGTCCAAAAGCATGTTTATGAATGTTTTAACAAAAATATCCATTTCAAGAATAGGAAAAATCTGACTTTATTTTTGTAAAAAATCATATAAATATTTGCTTCCGCGCCCAAATTTTATGATTTTTCATCATAATTTACGTAAAAGAAAACATTGCAACAAAAAAATTGCTATTTCAAGTGTGGTAGGTATTTTAGAATCCAGCCAATGAATCTTACAATATACAACGTATTCATCAAAAATAGTTAAAATCTGACTTTTTTTTGTAAAAAATCATATAAATATTTGTTTGCGCGCCCGAATTTTATAATTTTTCATCATATTTTATCCGCAGTATAGGTCCAAAAGCATGTTTATGAATGTTTTAACAAAAATATCCATTTCAAAAATATGTAAAATCTGACTTTATTTTTGTAAAAAATCATATAAATATTTGCTTCCGCGCCCGAATTTTATGATTTCTCATCATATTTTAGCTAAAAGAAAACATTGCAACAAGAAAATTGCTATTTCAAGTGTGTTAGGTGTTCTAGAATCCAGCCCATGTAGCTTACAATATACAACGTATTCATCAAAAATAGGTAAAATCTGACTTTTTTTTTGTAAAATATCATATAAATATTTGTTTGCGCGCCGGAATTTTATAATTTTTCATCATATTTTATCCGCAATATAGGTCCAAAAAACATGTTTATGAATGTTTTATCAAAAATATCCATTTCAAGAATAGGAACAATCTGACTTTATTTTTGTAAAAAATTATATAAATATTTGCTTCCGCGCCCGAATTTTATAATTTTTCATCATATTTTATCTGCAGTATAGGTCCAAAAGCATGTTTATGAATGTTTTAACAAAAATATCCATTTCAAGAGTAGGAAAAATCTGACTTTATTTTTGTAAAAAATCATACAAATATTTGCTTCCGCGCCCGAATTTTATGAATTTTCATCATAATTTACGTAAAAGAAAACATTGCAACAAAAAAATTGCTATTTCAAGTGTGGTAGGTATATTAGAATCCAGCCAATGTAGCTTACAATATACAACGTATTCATCAAAAATAGGTAAAATCTGACTTTTATTTTTGTAAAAAATAATATAAATATTTGCTTTCCCGCCCGAATTTTATGATTTTTCATCATATTTTAGCTAAAAGAAAACTTTGCAACAAGAAAATTGCTATTTCAAGTGTGTTAGGTATTCTAAAATCCAGCCCATGTAGCTTAAAATATACAACGTATTCATCAAAAATAGGTAAAATCTGACTTTTTTTTTGTAAAAAATCATATAAATATTTGTTTGCGCGCCCGAATTTTATAATTTTTCATCATATTTTATCCGCAGTATAGGTCCAAAAGCATGTTTATGAATGTTTTAACATAAATATCTATTTCAAGAATAGAAAAAATCTGACTTTATTTTTGTAAAAAATCATATAAATATTTGCTTCCTCGCCCGAATTATATGATTTTTCATCATATTTTAGCTAAAAGAAAACATTGCAACAAGAAAATTGCTATTTCAAGTGTGGTAGGTATTCTAGAATCCAGCCCATGTAGCTTACAATATACAACGTATTCATCAAAAATAGTTAAAATCTGACTTTTTTTTGAAAAAATCATAAATATTTGTTTGCGCGCCCGAATTTTATAATTTTTCATCATATTTTATCCGCAGTATAGGTCCAAAAGCATGTTTATGAACGTTTTAACAAAAATATCCATTTCAAAAATATGTAAAATCTGACTTTATTTTTGTAAAAAATAATATAAATATTTGCTTTCCCGCCCGAATTTTATGATTTTTCATCATATTTTAGCTAAAAGAAAACTTTGCAACAAGAAAATTGCTATTTCAAGTGTGTTAGGTATTCTAGAATCCAGCCCATGGAGCTTACAATATACAACGTATTCATCAAAAATAGGTAAAAGCTGACTTTTTTTTGTAAAAAATCATATAAATATTTGTTTGCGCGCCCAAAATTTATAATTTTTCATTATATTTTATCCGCAATATAGGTCCAAAAGCATGTTTTATGAATGTTTTCACAAAAATATCCATTTCAAGAATAGGAAAAATCTGACTTTATTTTTGTAAAATATCATATAAATATTTGCTTCCGTTCCCGAATTTTATGATTTTTTATCATAATTTACGTAAAAAAAACATTGCAACAAGAAAATTGCTATTTCAAGTGTGGTAGGTATTCTAGAATCCAGCCAATGAAGCTTACAATATACAACGTATTCATCAAAAATAGGTAAAATCTGACTTTATTTTTGTAAAAAATTATATAAATATTTGCTTCCGCGCTCGAATTTTATAATTTTTCATCATATTTTATCCATAGTATAGGTCCAAAATCATGTTTATGAACGTTTTAACAAAAATATCCATTTCAAAAATATGTAAAATCTGACTTTATTTTTGTAAAAAATCATATAAATATTTGCTTTCGAGCCCGAGTTTTACTATTTTTCATCATATTTTAGCTAAAAGAAAAGATTGCAACAAGTAAATTGCTATTTCAAGTGTGTTAGGTATTCTAGAATCCAGCCCATGTAGCTTACAATATACAACTTATTCATCAAAAATAGGTAAAATAAGACTTTTTTTTGTAAAAAATCATATAAATATTTGTTTGCGCGCCCGAATTTTATAATTTTTCATCATATTTTATCCGCAGTATAGGTCCAAAAGCATGTTTATGAATGTTTTAACGTAAATATCCATTTCAAGAATAGGAAAAATCTGACTTTATTTTTGTAAAAAATCATATAAATATTTGCTTCCGCGCCCGAATTTTATGATTTTTCATCATATTTTAGCTAAAAGAAAACATTGCAACAAAAAAAATTGGTATTTCAAGTGTGTTAGGTATTCTAGAATCCAGCCCATGTAGCTTACAATATACAACGTATTCATCAAAAATAGGTAAAATCTGACTTTTTTTTTGTAAAAAATCATATTAATATTTGTTTGCGCGCCCGAATTTTATAATTTTTCATCATATTTTATCCGCAGTATAGGTCCAAAAGCATCTTTATTAATGTTTTAACATAAATATCCATTTAAAGAATAACTCTGAGATAGCGCGT
>JAQOWZ010000424.1:0-42378 GCA_035578165.1 Stenolophus ochropezus
ATTAAAATTCGGGCGCGCAAACAAATATTTATATGATTTTTTACAAAAAAAAAGTCAGATTTTACCTATTTTTGATGAATACGTTGTATATTGTAAGCTACATGGACTGGATTCTAGAATACCTAACACACTTGAAATAGCAATTTTCTTGTTGCAATGTTTTCTTTTAGCTAAAATATGATGAAAAATCATAAAATTTGGGCTCGGAAGCAAATATTTATATGATTTTTTACAAAAATAAAGTCAGATTTTACATATTTTTGAAATGGATATTTTTGTTAAAACGTTCATAAACATGAATTTGGACCTATACTATGGATAAAATATGATGAAAAATCATAAAATTTGGGCTCGGAAGCAAATATTTATATGATTTTTTACAGAAATAAAGTCAGATTTTACATATTTTTGAAATGGATATTTTTGTTAAAACGTTCATAAACATGAATTTGGACCTATACTATGGATAAAATATGATGAAAAATTATAAAATTCGGGTTTGGAAGCAAATATTTATATGATTTTTTACAAAAATAAAGTCAGATTTTACATATTTTTGAAATGGATATTTTTGTTAAAACGTTCATAAACATGAATTTGGACCTATACTATGGATAAAATATGATGAAAAATTATAAAATTCGAGCGCGGAAGCAAATATTTATATAAGTTTTTACAAAAATAAAGTCAGATTTTACCTATTTTTGATGAATACGTTGTATATTGTAAGCTTCATTGGCTGGATTCTAGAATATCTACCACACTTGAAATAGCAATTTTCTTGTTGCAATGTTTTCTTTTACCTAAAATATGATGAAAAATCATAAAAATCGGGCGCGGAAGCAAATATTTATATGATTTTTTACAAAAATAAAGTCAGATTTTTCTTATTCTTGAAATGGGTATTTTTGTTAAAACATTTATAAACATGCTTTTGGACCTATATTGCGGATAAAATATGATGAAAAATTATAAAATTCGGGCGCGCAAACAAATATTTATATGATTTTTTACAAAAAAAAAGTCAGATTTTACCTATTTTTGATGAATACGTTGTATATTGTAAGCTACATGGACTGGATTCTAGAATACCTAACACACTTGAAATAGCAATTTTCTTGTTGCAATGTTTTCTTTTAGCTAAAATATGATGAAAAATCATAAAATTTGGGCTCGGAAGCAAATATTTATATGATTTTTTACAGAAATAAAGTTAGATTTTACATATTTTTGAAATGGATATTTTTGTTAAAACGTTCATAAACATGAATTTGGACCTATACTATGGATAAAATATGATGAAAAATTATAAAATTCGGGCTCGGAAGCAAATATTTATATGATTTTTTACAAAAATATAGTCAGATTTTACATATTTTTGAAATGGATATTTTTGTTAAAACGTTCATAAACATGAATTTGGACCTATACTATGGATAAAATATGATGAAAAATTATAAAATTCGAGCGCGGAAGCAAATATTTATATAATTTTTTACAAAAATAAAGTCAGATTTTACCTATTTTTGATGAATACGTTGTATATTGTAAGCTTCATTGGCTGGATTCTAGAATACCTAACACACTTGAAATAGCAATTTTCTTGTTGCAATGTTTTCTTTTAGCTAAAATATGATGAAAAATCATAAAATTTGGGCTCGAAAGCAAATATTTATATGATTTTTTACAAAAATAAAGTCAGATTTTACATATTTTTGAAATGGATATTTTTGTTAAAACGTTCATAAACATGAATTTGGACCTATACTATGGATAAAATATGATGAAAAATCATAAAATTTGGGCTCGGAAGCAAATATTTATATGATTTTTTACAGAAATAAAGTCAGATTTTACATATTTTTGAAATGGATATTTTTGTTAAAACGTTCATAAACATGAATTTGGACCTATACTATGGATAAAATATGATGAAAAATTATAAAATTCGGGTTTGGAAGCAAATATTTATATGATTTTTTACAAAAATAAAGTCAGATTTTACATATTTTTGAAATGGATATTTTTGTTAAAACGTTCATAAACATGAATTTGGACCTATACTATGGATAAAATATGATGAAAAATTATAAAATTCGAGCGCGGAAGCAAATATTTATATAAGTTTTTACAAAAATAAAGTCAGATTTTACCTATTTTTGATGAATACGTTGTATATTGTAAGCTTCATTGGCTGGATTCTAGAATATCTACCACACTTGAAATAGCAATTTTCTTGTTGCAATGTTTTCTTTTACCTAAAATATGATGAAAAATCATAAAAATCGGGCGCGGAAGCAAATATTTATATGATTTTTTACAAAAATAAAGTCAGATTTTTCTTATTCTTGAAATGGGTATTTTTGTTAAAACATTTATAAACATGCTTTTGGACCTATATTGCGGATAAAATATGATGAAAAATTATAAAATTCGGGCGCGCAAACAAATATTTATATGATTTTTTACAAAAAAAAAGTCAGATTTTACCTATTTTTGATGAATACGTTGTATATTGTAAGCTACATGGACTGGATTCTAGAATACCTAACACACTTGAAATAGCAATTTTCTTGTTGCAATGTTTTCTTTTAGCTAAAATATGATGAAAAATCATAAAATTTGGGCTCGGAAGCAAATATTTATATGATTTTTTACAGAAATAAAGTTAGATTTTACATATTTTTGAAATGGATATTTTTGTTAAAACGTTCATAAACATGAATTTGGACCTATACTATGGATAAAATATGATGAAAAATTATAAAATTCGGGCTCGGAAGCAAATATTTATATGATTTTTTACAAAAATATAGTCAGATTTTACATATTTTTGAAATGGATATTTTTGTTAAAACGTTCATAAACATGAATTTGGACCTATACTATGGATAAAATATGATGAAAAATTATAAAATTCGAGCGCGGAAGCAAATATTTATATAATTTTTTACAAAAATAAAGTCAGATTTTACCTATTTTTGATGAATACGTTGTATATTGTAAGCTTCATTGGCTGGATTCTAGAATACCTAACACACTTGAAATAGCAATTTTCTTGTTGCAATGTTTTCTTTTAGCTAAAATATGATGAAAAATCATAAAATTTGGGCTCGAAAGCAAATATTTATATGATTTTTTACAAAAATAAAGTCAGATTTTACATATTTTTGAAATGGATATTTTTGTTAAAACGTTCATAAACATGAATTTGGACCTATACTATGGATAAAATATGATGAAAAATCATAAAATTTGGGCTCGGAAGCAAATATTTATATGATTTTTTACAGAAATAAAGTCAGATTTTACATATTTTTGAAATGGATATTTTTGTTAAAACGTTCATAAACATGAATTTGGACCTATACTATGGATAAAATATGATGAAAAATTATAAAATTCGGGTTTGGAAGCAAATATTTATATGATTTTTTACAAAAATAAAGTCAGATTTTACATATTTTTGAAATGGATATTTTTGTTAAAACGTTCATAAACATGAATTTGGACCTATACTATGGATAAAATATGATGAAAAATTATAAAATTCGAGCGCGGAAGCAAATATTTATATAAGTTTTTACAAAAATAAAGTCAGATTTTACCTATTTTTGATGAATACGTTGTATATTGTAAGCTTCATTGGCTGGATTCTAGAATATCTACCACACTTGAAATAGCAATTTTCTTGTTGCAATGTTTTCTTTTACCTAAAATATGATAAAAAATCATAAAAATCGGGCGCGGAAGCAAATATTTATATGATTTTTTACAAAAATAAAGTCCGATTTTTCTTATTCTTGAAATGGATATTTTTGTTAAAAGATTTATAAACATGCTTTTGGACCTATATTGCGGATAAAATATGATGAAAAATTATAAAATTCGGGCGCCCAAACAAATATTTATATGCTTTTTACAAAAAAAAAGTCAGATTTTACCTATTTTTGATGAATACTTTGTATATTGTAAGCTACATGGACTGGATTCTAGAATACCTAACACACTTGAAATAGCAATTTTCTTATTGCAATGTTTTCTTTTAGCTAAAATATGATGAAAAATCATAAAATTTGGGCTCGGAAGCAAATATTTATATGATTTTTTACAAAAATAAAGTCAGATTTTACATATATTTGAAATGGATATTTTTGTTAAAACGTTCATAAACATGAATTTGGACCTATACTATGGATAAAATATGATGAAAAATCTTAAAATTTGGGCTCGGAAGCAAATATTTATATGATTTTTTACAGAAATAAAGTCAGATTTTACATATTTTTGAAATGGATATTTTTGTTAAAACGTTCATAAACATGAATTTGGACCTATACTATGGATAAAATATGATGAAAAATCATAAAATTTGGGTTTGGAAGCAAATATTTATATGATTTTTTACAGAAATAAAGTCAGATTTTACATATTTTTGAAATGGATATTTTTGTTAAAACGTTCATAAACATGAATTTGGACCTATACTATGGATAAAATATGATGAAAAATTATAAAATTCGAGCGCGGAAGCAAATATTTATATAATTTTTTACAAAAATAAAGTCAGATTTTACCTATTTTTGATGAATACGTTGTATATTGTAAGCTTCATTGGCTGGATTCTAGAATACCTAACACACTTGAAATAGCAATTTTCTTGTTGCAATGTTTTCTTTTAGCTAAAATATGATGAAAAATCATAAAATTTGGGCTCGAAAGCAAATATTTATATGATTTTTTACAAAAATAAAGTCAGATTTTACATATTTTTGAAATGGATATTTTTGTTAAAACGTTCATAAACATGAATTTGGACCTATACTATGGATAAAATATGATGAAAAATCATCAAATTTGGGCTCAGAAGCAAATATTTATATGATTTTTTACAGAAATAAAGTCAGATTTTACATATTTTTGAAATGGATATTTTTGTTAAAACGGTTATAAACATGAATTTGGACCTATACTATGGATAAAATATGATGAAAAATTATAAAATTTGGGCTCGGAAGCAAATATTTATATGATTTTTTACAAAAATAAAGTCAGATTTTACATATTTTTGAAATGGATATTTTTGTTAAAACGTTCATAAACATGAATTTGGACCTATACTATGGATAAAATATGATGAAAAATCATAAAATTTGGGCTCGGAAGCAAATATTTATATGATTTTTTACAGAAATAAAGTCAGATTTTACATATATTTGAAATGGATATTTTTGTTAAAACGTTCATAAACATGAATTTGGACCTATACTATGGATAAAATATGATGAAAAATTATAAAATTTGGGCTCGGAAGCAAATATTTATATGATTTTTTACAAAAATAAAGTCAGATTTTACATATTTTTGAATGGATATTTTTGTTAAAACGTTCATAAACATGAATTTGGACCTATACTATGGATAAAATATGATGAAAAATCATAAAATTTGGGCTCGGAAGCAAATATTTATATGATTTTTTACAGAAATAAAGTCAGATTTTACATATTTTTGAAATGGATATTTTTGTTAAAACGTTCATAAACATGAATTTGGACCTATACTATGGATAAAATATGATGAAAAATTATAAAATTCGAGCGCGGAAGCAAATATTTATATAAGTTTTTACAAAAATAAAGTCAGATTTTACCTATTTTTGATGAATACGTTGTATATTGTAAGCTTCATTGGCTGGATTCTAGAATATCTACCACACTTGAAATAGCAATTTTCTTGTTGCAATGTTTTCTTTTACCTAAAATATGATGAAAAATCATAAAAATCGGGCGCGGAAGCAAATATTTATATGATTTTTTACAAAAATAAAGTCAGATTTTTCTTATTCTTGAAATGGATATTTTTGTTAAAACATTTATAAACATGCTTTTGGACCTATATTGCGGATAAAATATGATGAAAAATTATAAAATTCGGGCGCGCAAACAAATATTTATATGATTTTTTACAAAAAAAAGTCAGATTTTACCTATTTTTGATTAATACGTTGTATATTGTAAGCTACATGGACTGGATTCTAGAATACCTAACACACTTGAAATAGCAATTTTCTTGTTGCAATGTTTTCTTTTAGCTAAAATATGATGAAAAATCATAAAATTTGGGCTCGGAAGCAAATATTTATATGATTTTTTACAAAAATAAAGTCAGATTTTACATATTTTTGAAATGGATATTTTTGTTAAAACGTTCATAAACATGAATTTGGACCTATACTATGGATAAAATATGATGAAAAATCATAAAATTTGGGCTCGGAAGCAAATATTTATATGATTTTTTTACGGAAATAAAGTCAGATTTTACATAATTTTTGAAATGGATATTTTTGTTAAAACGTTCATAAACATGAATTTGGACCTATACTATGGATAAAATATGATGAAAAATTATAAAATTCGGGTTTGGAAGCAAATATTTATATGATTTTTTACAAAAATAAAGTCAGATTTTACATATTTTTGAAATGGATATTTTTGTTAAAACGTTCATAAACATGAATTTGGACCTATACTATGGATAAAATTTGATGAAAAATTATAAAATTCGAGCGCGGAAGCAAATATTTATATAAGTTTTTACAAAAATAAAGTCAGATTTTACCTATTTTTGATGAATACGTTGTATATTGTAAGCTTCATTGGCTGGATTCTAGAATATCTACCACACTTGAAATAGCAATTTTCTTGTTGCAATGTTTTCTTTTACCTAAAATATGATGAAAAATCATAAAAATCGGGCGCGGAAGCAAATATTTATATGATTTTTTACAAAAAAAAAGTCAGATTTTACCTATTTTTGATGAATACGTTGTATATTGTAAGCTACATGGACTGGATTCTAGAATACCTAACACACTTGAAATAGCAATTTTCTTGTTGCAATGTTTTCTTTTAGCTAAAATATGATGAAAAATCATAAAATTTGGGCTCGGAAGCAAATATTTATATGATTTTTTACAGAAATAAAGTTAGATTTTACATATTTTTGAAATGGATATTTTTGTTAAAACGTTCATAAACATGAATTTGGACCTATACTATGGATAAAATATGATGAAAAATTATAAAATTCGGGCTCGGAAGCAAATATTTATATGATTTTTTACAAAAATAAAGTCAGATTTTACATATTTTTGAAATGGATATTTTTGTTAAAACGTTCATAAACATGAATTTGGACCTATACTATGGATAAAATATGATGAAAAATTATAAAATTCGAGCGCGGAAGCAAATATTTATATAATTTTTTACAAAAATAAAGTCAGATTTTACCTATTTTTGATGAATACGTTGTATATTGTAAGCTTTATTGGCTGGATTCTAGAATACCTAACACACTTGAAATAGCAATTTTCTTGTTGCAATGTTTTCTTTTAGCTAAAATATGATCAAAAATCATAAAATTTGGGCTCGAAAGCAAATATTTATATGATTTTTTACAAAAATAAAGTCAGATTTTACATATTTTTGAAATGGATATTTTTGTTAAAACGTTCATAAACATGAATTTGGACCTATACTATGGATAAAATATGATGAAAAATCATAAAATTTGGGCTCGGAAGCAAATATTTATATGATTTTTTACAGAAATAAAGTCAGATTTTACATATTTTTGAAATGGATATTTTTGTTAAAACGTTCATAAACATGAATTTGGACCTATACTATGGATAAAATATGATGAAAAATCATAAAATTTGGGCTCGGAAGCAAATATTTATATGATTTTTTACAGAAATAAAGTCAGATTTTACATATTTTTGAAATGGATATTTTTGTTAAAACGTTCATAAACATGAATTTGGACCTATACTATGGATAAAATATGATGAAAAATTATAAAATTCGGGCTCGGAAGCAAATATTTATATGATTTTTTACAAAAATAAGTCAGATTTTACATATTTTTGAAATGGATATTTTTGTTAAAACGTTCATAAACATGATTTTGGACCTATAATATGGATAAAATATGATGAAAAATTATAAAACTCGGGCTCGGAAGCAAATATTTATATGATTTTTTACAAAAATAAAGTCAGATTTTACATATTTTTGAAATGGATATTTTTGTTAAAACGTTCATAAACATGAATTTGGACCTATACTATGGATAAAATATGATGAAAAATCATAAAATTTGGGCTCGGAAGCAAATATTTATATGATTTTTTACAGAAATAAAGTCAGATTTTACATATTTTTGAAATGGATATTTTTGTTAAAACGTTCATAAACATGAATTTGGACCTATACTATGGATAAAATATGATGATAAATTATAAAATTCGGGCTCGGAAGCAAATATTTATATGATTTTTTACAAAAATAAAGTCAGATTTTACATATTTTTGAAATGGATATTTTTGTTAAAACGTTCATAAACATGAATTTGGACCTATACTATGGATAAAATATGATGAAAAATCATAAAATTTAGGCTCGGAAGCAAATATTTATATGATTTTTTACAGAAATAAAGTCAGATTTTACATATTTTTGAAATGGATATTTTTGTTAAAACGTTCATAAACATGAATTTGGACCTATACTATGGATAAAATATGATGAAAAATTATAAAATTCGAGCGCGGAAGCAAATATTTATATAAGTTTTTACAAAAATAAAGTCAGATTTTACCTATTTTTGATGAATACGTTGTATATTGTAAGCTTCATTGGCTGGATTCTAGAATATCTACCACACTTGAAATAGCAATTTTCTTGTTGCAATGTTTTCTTTTACCTAAAATATGATGAAAAATCATAAAAATCGGGCGCGGAAGCAAATATTTATATGATTTTTTACAAAAATAAAGTCAGATTTTTCTTATTCTTGAAATGGATATTTTTGTTAAAACATTTATAAACATGCTTTTGGACCTATATTGTGGATAAAATATGATGAAAAATTATAAAATTCGGGCGCGCAAACAAATATTTATATGATTTTTTACAAAAAAAAGTCAGATTTTACCTATTTTTGATGAATACGTTGTATATTGTAAGCTACATGGACTAGATTCTAGAATACCCAACACACTTGAAATAGCAATTTTCTTGTTGCAATGTTTTCTTTTAGCTAAAATATGATGAAAAATCATAAAATTTGGGCTCGGAAGCAAATATTTATATGATTTTTTACAAAAATAAAGACAGATTTTACATATTTTTGAAATGGATATTTTTGTTAAAACGTTCATAAACATGAATTTGGACCTATACTATGGATAAAATATGATGAAAAATCATAAAATTTGGGCTCGGAAGCAAATATTTGTATGATTTTTTACAGAAATAAAGTCAGATTTTACATATTTTTGAAATGGATATTTTTGTTAAAACGTTCATAAACATGAATTTGGACCTATACTATGGATAAAATATGATGAAAAATTATAAAATTCGGGCTCGGAAGCAAATATTTATATGATTTTTTACAAAAATAAAGTCAGATTTTACATATTTTTGAAATGGATATTTTTGTTAAAACGTTCATAAACATGAATTTGGACCTATACTATGGATAAAATATGATGAAAAATTATAAAATTCGAGCGCGGAAGCAAATATTTATATAAGTTTTTACAAAAATAAAGTCAGATTTTACCTATTTTTGATGAAAACGTTGTATATTGTAAGCTTCATTGGCTGGATTCTAGAATATCTACCACACTTGAAATAGTAATTTTCTTGTTGCAATGTTTTCTTTTACCTAAAATATGATGAAAAATCATAAAAATCGGGCGCGGAAGCAAATATTTATATGATTTTTTACAAAAATAAAGTCAGATTTTTCTTATTCTTGAAATGGATATTTTTGTTAAAACATTTATAAACATGCTTTTGGACCTATATTGCGGATAAAATATGATGAAAAATTATAAAATTCGGGCTCGCAAACAAATATTTATATGATTTTTTACAAAAAAAAAGTCAGATTTTACCTATTTTTGATGAATACGTTGTATATTGTAAGCTACATGGACTGGATTCTAGAATACCTAACACACTTAAAATAGCAATTTTCTTGTTGCAATGTTTTCTTTTAGCTAAAATATGATGAAAAATCATAAAATTTGGGCTCGGAAGCAAATATTTATATGATTTTTTACAAAAATAAAGTCAGATTTTACATATTTTTGAAATGGATATTTTTGTTAAAACGTTCATAAACATGAATTTGGACCTATACTATGGATAAAATATGATGAAAAATCATAAAATTTGGGCTCGGAAGCAAATATTTATATGATTTTTTACAGATATAAAGTCAGATTTTACATATTTTTGAAATGGATATTTTTGTTAAAACGTTCATAAACATGAATTTGGACCTATACTATGGATAAAATATGATGAAAAATTATAATATTCGGGCTCGGAAGCAAATATTTATATGATTTTTTACAAAAATAAAGTCAGATTTTACATATTTTTGAAATGGATATTTTTGTTAAAACGTTCATAAACATGAATTTGTACCTATACTATGGATAAAATATGATGAAAAATTATAAAATTCGAGCGCGGAAGCAAATATTTATATAAGTTTTTACAAAAATAAAGTCAGATTTTACCTATTTTTGATGAATACGTTGTATATTGTAAGCTTCATTGGCTGGATTCTAGAATATCTACCACACTTGAAATAGCAATTTTCTTGTTGCAATGTTTTCTTTTACCTAAAATATGATGAAAAAATCATAAAAATCGGGCGCGGAAGCAAATATTTATATGATTTTTTACAAAAATAAAGTCAGATTTTTCTTATTCTTGAAATGGATATTTTTGTTAAAACATTTATAAACATGCTTTTGGACCTATATTGCGGATAAAATATGATGAAAAATTATAAAATTCGGGCGCGCAAACAAATATTTATATGCTTTTTACAAAAAAAAAGTCAGATTTTACCTATTTTTGATGAATACGTTGTATATTGTAAGCTACATGGACTGGATTCTAGAATACCTAACACACTTGAAATAGCAATTTTCTTGTTGCAATGTTTTCTTTTAGCTAAAATATGATGAAAAATCATAAAATTTGGGCTCGGAAGCAAATATTTATATGATTTTTTACAAAAATAAAGTCAGATTTTACATATATTTGAAATGGATATTTTTGTTAAAACGTTCATAAACATGAATTTGGACTTATACTATGGATAAAATATGATGAAAAATCTTAAAATTTGGGCTCGGAAGCAAATATTTATATGATTTTTTACAGAAATAAAGTCAGATTTTACATATTTTTGAAATGGATATTTTTGTCAAAACGTTCATAAACATGAATTTGGACCTATACTATGGATAAAATATGATGAAAAATCATAAAATTTGGGTTTGGAAGCAAATATTTATATGATTTTTTACAGAAATAAAGTCAGATTTTACATATTTTTGAAATGGATATTTTTGTTAAAACGTTCATAAACATGAATTTGGACCTATACTATGGATAAAATATGATGAAAAATTATAAAATTCGGGCGCGCAAACAAATATTTATATGATTTTTTACAAAAAAAAGTCAGATTTTACCTATTTTTGATGAATACGTTGTATATTGTAAGCTACATGGACTAGATTCTAGAATACCCAACACACTTGAAATAGCAATTTTCTTGTTGCAATGTTTTCTTTTAGCTAAAATATGATGAAAAATCATAAAATTTGGGCTCGGAAGCAAATATTTATATGATTTTTTACAAAAATAAAGACAGATTTTACATATTTTTGAAATGGATATTTTTGTTAAAACGTTCATAAACATGAATTTGGACCTATACTATGGATAAAATATGATGAAAAATCATAAAATTTGGGCTCGGAAGCAAATATTTGTATGATTTTTTACAGAAATAAAGTCAGATTTTACATATTTTTGAAATGGATATTTTTGTTAAAACGTTCATAAACATGAATTTGGACCTATACTATGGATAAAATATGATGAAAAATTATAAAATTCGGGCTCGGAAGCAAATATTTATATGATTTTTTACAAAAATAAAGTCAGATTTTACATATTTTTGAAATGGATATTTTTGTTAAAACGTTCATAAACATGAATTTGGACCTATACTATGGATAAAATATGATGAAAAATTATAAAATTCGAGCGCGGAAGCAAATATTTATATAAGTTTTTACAAAAATAAAGTCAGATTTTACCTATTTTTGATGAAAACGTTGTATATTGTAAGCTTCATTGGCTGGATTCTAGAATATCTACCACACTTGAAATAGTAATTTTCTTGTTGCAATGTTTTCTTTTACCTAAAATATGATGAAAAATCATAAAAATCGGGCGCTGAAGCAAATATTTATATGATTTTTTACAAAAACAAAGTCAGATTTTTCTTATTCTTGAAATGGATATTTTTGTTAAAACATTTATAAACATGCTTTTGGACCTATATTGCGGATAAAATATGATGAAAAATTATAAAATTCGGGCTCGCAAACAAATATTTATATGATTTTTTACAAAAAAAAGTCAGATTTTACCTATTTTTGATGAATACGTTGTATATTGTAAGCTACATGGACTGGATTCTAGAATACCTAACACACTTAAAATAGCAATTTTCTTGTTGCAATGTTTTCTTTTAGCTAAAATATGATGAAAAATCATAAAATTTGGGCTCGGAAGCAAATATTTATATGATTTTTTACAAAAATAAAGTCAGATTTTACATATTTTTGAAATGGATATTTTTGTTAAAACGTTCATAAACATGAATTTGGACCTATACTATGGATAAAATATGATGAAAAATCATAAAATTTGGGCTCGGAAGCAAATATTTATATGATTTTTTACAGATATAAAGTCAGATTTTACATATTTTTGAAATGGATATTTTTGTTAAAACGTTCATAAACATGAATTTGGACCTATACTATGGATAAAATATGATGAAAAATTATAATATTCGGGCTCGGAAGCAAATATTTATATGATTTTTTACAAAAATAAAGTCAGATTTTACATATTTTTGAAATGGATATTTTTGTTAAAACGTTCATAAACATGAATTTGTACCTATACTATGGATAAAATATGATGAAAAATTATAAAATTCGAGCGCGGAAGCAAATATTTATATAAGTTTTTACAAAAATAAAGTCAGATTTTACCTATTTTTGATGAATACGTTGTATATTGTAAGCTTCATTGGCTGGATTCTAGAATATCTACCACACTTGAAATAGCAATTTTCTTGTTGCAATGTTTTCTTTTACCTAAAATATGATGAAAAATCATAAAAATCGGGCGCGGAAGCAAATATTTATATGATTTTTTACAAAAATAAAGTCAGATTTTTCTTATTCTTGAAATGGATATTTTTGTTAAAACATTTATAAACATGCTTTTGGACCTATATTGCGGATAAAATATGATGAAAAATTATAAAATTCGGGCGCGCAAACAAATATTTATATGCTTTTTACAAAAAAAAAGTCAGATTTTACCTATTTTTGATGAATACGTTGTATATTGTAAGCTACATGGACTGGATTCTAGAATACCTAACACACTTGAAATAGCAATTTTCTTGTTGCAATGTTTTCTTTTAGCTAAAATATGATGAAAAATCATAAAATTTGGGCTCGGAAGCAAATATTTATATGATTTTTTACAAAAATAAAGTCAGATTTTACATATATTTGAAATGGATATTTTTGTTAAAACGTTCATAAACATGAATTTGGACCTATACTATGGATAAAATATGATGAAAAATCTTAAAATTTGGGCTCGGAAGCAAATATTTATATGATTTTTTACAGAAATAAAGTCAGATTTTACATATTTTTGAAATGGATATTTTTGTTAAAACGTTCATAAACATGAATTTGGACCTATACTATGGATAAAATATGATGAAAAATCATAAAATTTGGGTTTGGAAGCAAATATTTATATGATTTTTTACAGAAATAAAGTCAGATTTTACATATTTTTGAAATGGATATTTTTGTTAAAACGTTCATAAACATGAATTTGGACCTATACTATGGATAAAATATGATGAAAAATTATAAAATTCGAGCGCGGAAGCAAATATTTATATAATTTTTTACAAAAATAAAGTCAGATTTTACCTATTTTTGATGAATACGTTGTATATTGTAAGCTTCATTGGCTGGATTCTAGAATACCTAACACACTTGAAATAGCAATTTTCTTGTTGCAATGTTTTCTTTTAGCTAAAATATGATGAAAAATCATAAAATTTGGGCTCGAAGGCAAATATTTATATGATTTTTTACAAAAATAAAGTCAGATTTTACATATTTTTGAAATGGATATTTTTGTTAAAACGTTCATAAACATGAATTTGGACCTATACTATGGATAAAATATGATGAAAAATCATCAAATTTGGGCTCAGAAGCAAAACGCGCTATCTCAGAGTTACAGAAATAAAGTCAGATTTTACATATTTTTGAAATGGATATTTTTGTTAAAACGGTTATAAACATGAATTTGGACCTATACTATGGATAAAATATGATGAAAAATTATAAAATTTGGGCTCGGAAGCAAATATTTATATGATTTTTTACAAAAATAAAGTCAGATTTTACATATTTTTGAAATGGATATTTTTGTTAAAACGTTCATAAACATGAATTTGGACCTATACTATGGATAAAATATGATGAAAAATCATAAAATTTGGGCTCGGAAGCAAATATTTATATGATTTTTTACAGAAATAAAGTCAGATTTTACATATTTTTGAAATGGATATTTTTGTTAAAACGTTCATAAACATGAATTTGGACCTATACTATGGATAAAATATGATGAAAAATTATAAAATTCGGGCTCGGAAGCAAATATTTATATGATTTTTTACAAAAATAAAGTCAGATTTTACATATTTTTGAAATGGATATTTTTGTTAAAACGTTCATAAACATGAATTTGGACCTATACTATGGATAAAATATGATGAAAAATTATAAAATTCGAGCGCGGAAGCAAATATTTATATAAGTTTTTACAAAAATAAAGTCAGATTTTACCTATTTTTGATGAATACGTTGTATATTGTAAGCTTCATTGGCTGGATTCTAGAATATCTACCACACTTGAAATAGCAATTTTCTTGTTGCAATGTTTTCTTTTACCTAAAATATGATGAAAAATCATAAAAATCGGGCGCGGAAGCAAATATTTATATGATTTTTTACAAAAATAAAGTCAGATTTTTCTTATTCTTGAAATGGATATTTTTGTTAAAACATTTATAAACATGCTTTTGGACCTATATTGCGGATAAAATATGATGAAAAATTATAAAATTCGGGCGCGCAAACAAATATTTATATGATTTTTTACAAAAAAAAAGTCAGATTTTACCTATTTTTGATGAATACGTTGTATATTGTAAGCTACATGGACTGGATTCTAGAATACCTAACACACTTGAAATAGCAATTTTCTTGTTGCAATGTTTTCTTTTAGCTAAAATATGATGAAAAATCATAAAATTTGGGCTCGAAAGCAAATATTTATATGATTTTTTACAAAAATAAAGTCAGATTTTACATATTTTTGAAATGGATATTTTTGTTAAAACGTTCATAAACATGAATTTGGACCTATACTATGGATAAAATATGATGAAAAATCATAAAATTTGGGCTCGGAAGCAAATATTTATATGATTTTTTACAGAAATAAAGTCAGATTTTACATATTTTTGAAATGGATATTTTTGTTAAAACGTTCATAAACATGAATTTGGACCTATACTATGGATAAAATATGATGAAAAATTATAAAATTCGGGTTTGGAAGCAAATATTTATATGATTTTTTACAAAAATAAAGTCAGATTTTACATATTTTTGAAATGGATATTTTGTTAAAACGTTCATAAACATGAATTTGGACCTATACTATGGATAAAATATGATGAAAAATTATAAAATTCGAGCGCGGAAGCAAATATTTATATAAGTTTTTACAAAAATAAAGTCAGATTTTACCTATTTTTGATGAATACGTTGTATATTGTAAGCTTCATTGGCTGGATTCTAGAATATCTACCACACTTGAAATAGCAATTTTCTTGTTGCAATGTTTTCTTTTACCTAAAATATGATGAAAAATCATAAAAATCGGGCGCGGAAGCAAATATTTATATGATTTTTTACAAAAATAAAGTCAGATTTTTTTATTCTTGAAATGGGTATTTTTGTTAAAACATTTATAAACATGCTTTTGGACCTATATTGCGGATAAAATATGATGAAAAATTATAAAATTCGGGCGCGCAAACAAATATTTATATGATTTTTTACAAAAAAAAAGTCAGATTTTACCTATTTTTGATGAATACGTTGTATATTGTAAGCTACATGGACTGGATTCTAGAATACCTAACACACTTGAAATAGCAATTTTCTTGTTGCAATGTTTTCTTTTAGCTAAAATATGATGAAAAATCATAAAATTTGGGCTCGGAAGCAAATATTTATATGATTTTTTACAGAAATAAAGTTAGATTTTACATATTTTTGAAATGGATATTTTTGTTAAAACGTTCATAAACATGAATTTGGACCTATACTATGGATAAAATATGATGAAAAATTATAAAATTCGGTCTCGGAAGCAAATATTGATATGATTTTTTACAAAAATAAAGTCAGATTTTACATATTTTTGAAATGGATATTTTTGTTAAAACGTTCATAAACATGAATTTGGACCTATACTATGGATAAAATATGATGAAAAATTATAAAATTCGAGCGCGGAAGCAAATATTTATATAATTTTTTACAAAAATAAAGTCAGATTTTACCTATTTTTGATGAATACGTTGTATATTGTAAGCTTCATTGGCTGGATTCTAGAATACCTAACACACTTGAAATAGCAATTTTCTTGTTGCAATGTTTTCTTTTAGCTAAAATATGATCAAAAATCATAAAATTTGGGCTCGAAAGCAAATATTTATATGATTTTTTACAAAAATAAAGTCAGATTTTACATATTTTTGAAATGGATATTTTTGTTAAAACGTTCATAAACATGAATTTGGACCAATACTATGGATAAAATATGATGAAAAATCATAAAATTTGGGCTCGGAAGCAAATATTTATATGATTTTTTACAGAAATAAAGTCAGATTTTACATATTTTTGAAATGGATATTTTTGTTAAAACGTTCATAAACATGAATTTGGACCTATACTATGGATAAAATATGATGAAAAATTATAAAATTCGGGTTTGGAAGCAAATATTTATATGATTTTTTACAAAAATAAAGTCAGATTTTACATATTTTTGAAATGGATATTTTTGTTAAAACGTTCATAAACATGAATTTGGACCTATACTATGGATAAAATATGATGAAAAATTATAAAATTCGAGCGCGGAAGCAAATATTTATATAAGTTTTTACAAAAATAAAGTCAGATTTTACCTATTTTTGATGAATACGTTGTATATTGTAAGCTTCATTGGCTGGATTCTAGAATATCTACCACACTTGAAATAGCAATTTTCTTGTTGCAATGTTTTCTTTTACCTAAAATATGATGAAAAATCATAAAAATCGGGCGCGGAAGCAAATATTTATATGATTTTTTACAAAAATAAAGTCAGATTTTTCTTATTCTTGAAATGGATATTTTTGTTAAAACATTTATAAACATGCTTTTGGACCTATATTGCGGATAAAATATGATGAAAAATTATAAAATTCGGGCGCGCAAACAAATATTTATATGCTTTTTACAAAAAAAAAGTCAGATTTTACCTATTTTTGATGAATACGTTGTATATTGTAAGCTACATGGACTAAATTCTAGAATACCTAACACACTTGAAATAGCAATTTTCTTGTTGCAATGTTTTCTTTTAGCTAAAATATGATGAAAAATCATAAAATTTGGGCTCGGAAGCAAATATTTATATGATTTTTTACAGAAATAAAGTCAGATTTTACATATTTTTGAAATGGATATTTTTGTTAAAACGTTCATAAACATGAATTTGGACCTATACTATGGATAAAATATGATGAAAAATTATAAAACTCGGGCTCGGAAGCAAATATTTATATGATTTTTTACAAAAATAAAGTCAGATTTTACATATTTTTGAAATGGATATTTTTGTTAAAACGTTCATAAACATGAATTTGGACCTATACTATGGATAAAATATGATGAAAAATTATAAAATTCGAGCGCGGAAGCAAATATTTATATAAGTTTTTACAAATATAAAGTCAGATTTTACCTATTTTTGATGAATACGTTGTATATTGTAAGCTTTATTGGCTGGATTCTAGAATATCTACCACACTTGAAATAGCAATTTTCTTGTTGCAATGTTTTCTTTTACCTAAAATATGATGAAAAATCATAAAAATCGGGCGCGGAAGCAAATATTTATATGATTTTTTACAAAAATAAAGTCATATTTTTCTTATTCTTGAAATGGATATTTTTGTTAAAACATTTATAAACATGCTTTTGGACCTATATTGCGGATAAAATATGATGAAAAATTATAAAATTCGGGCGCGCAAACAAATATTTATATGATTTTTTACAAAAAAAAGTCAGATTTTACCTATTTTTGATGAATACGTTGTATATTGTAAGCTACATGGACTGGATTTTAGAATACCTAACACACTTGAAATAGCAATTTTCTTGTTGCAATGTTTTCTTTTAGCTAAAATATGATTAAAAATCATAAAATTTGGGCTCGGAAGCAAATATTTATATGATTTTTTACAAAAATAAAGTCAGATTTTACATATTTTTGAAATGGATATTTTTGTTAAAACGTTCATAAACATGAATTTGGACCTATACTATGGATAAAATATGATGAAAAATCATAAAATTTGGGCTCGGAAGCAAATATTTATATGATTTTTTACAGAAATAAAGTCAGATTTTACATATTTTTGAAATGGATATTTTTGTTAAAACGTTCATAAACATGAATTTGGACCTATACTATGGATAAAATATGATGAAAAATTATAAAGTTCGAGCGCGGAAGCAAATATTTATATAATTTTTTACAAAAATAAAGTCAGATTTTACCTATTTTTGATGAATACGTTGTATATTGTAAGCTTCATTGGCTGGATTCTAGAATACCTAACACACTTGAAATAGCAATTTTCTTGTTGCAATGTTTTCTTTTAGCTAAAATATGATGAAAAATCATAAAATTTGGGCTCGAAAGCAAATATTTATATGATTTTTTACAAAAATAAAGTCAGATTTTACATATTTTTTAAATGGATATTTTTGTTAAAACGTTCATAAACATGAATTTGGACCTATACTATGGATAAAATATGATAAAAAATCATAAAATTTGGGCTCGGAAGCAAATATTTATATGATTTTTTACAGAAATAAAGTCAGATTTTACATATTTTTTAAATGGATATTTTTGTTAAAACGTTCATAAACATGAATTTGGACCTATACTATGGATAAAATATAATGAAAAATTATAAAATTCGGGCTCGGAAGCAAATATTTATATGATTTTTACAAAAATAAAGTCAGATTTTACATATTTTTGAAATGGATATTTTTGTTAAAACGTTCATAAACATGAATTTGGACCTATACTATGGATAAAATATGATAAAAAATTATAAAATTCGAGCGCGGAAGCAAATATTTATATGATTTTTACAAAAATAAAGTCAGATTTTACCTATTTTTGATGAATACGTTGTATATTGTAAGCTTCATTGGCTGGATTCTAGAATATCTACCACACTTGAAATAGCAATTTTCTTGTTGCAATGTTTTCTTTTACCTAAAATATGATGAAAAATCATAAAAATCGGGCGCGGAAGCAAATATTTATATGATTTTTTACAAAAATAAAGTCAGATTTTTTTATTCTTGAAATGGGTATTTTTGTTAAAACATTTATAAACATGCTTTTGGACCTATATTGCGGATAAAATATGATGAAAAATTATAAAATTCGGGCGCGCAAACAAATATTTATATGATTTTTTACAAAAAAAAAGTCAGATTTTACCTATTTTTGATGAATACGTTGTATATTGTAAGCTACATGGACTGGATTCTAGAATACCTAACACACTTGAAATAGCAATTTTCTTGTTGCAATGTTTTCTTTTAGCTAAAATATGATGAAAAATCATAAAATTTGGGCTCGGAAGCAAATATTTATATGATTTTTTAAAGAAATAAAGTTAGATTTTACATATTTTTGAAATGGATATTTTTGTTAAAACGTTCATAAACATGAATTTGGACCTATACTATGGATAAAATATGATGAAAAATTATAAAATTCGGGCTCGGAAGCAAATATTGATATGATTTTTTACAAAAATAAAGTCAGATTTTACATATTTTTGAAATGGATATTTTTGTTAAAACGTTCATAAACATGAATTTGGACCTATACTATGGATAAAATATGATAAAAAATTATAAAATTCGAGCGCGGAAGCAAATATTTATATAATTTTTTACAAAAATAAAGTCAGATTTTACCTATTTTTGATGAATACGTTGTATATTGTAAGCTTCATTGGCTGGATTCTAGAATACCTAACACACTTGAAATAGCAATTTTCTTGTTGCAATGTTTTCTTTTAGCTAAAATATGATTAAAAATCATAAAATTTGGGCTCGGAAGCAAATATTTATATGATTTTTTACAAAAATAAAGTCAGATTTTACATATTTTTGAAATGGATATTTTTGTTAAAACGTTCATAAACATAAATTTGGACCTATACTATGGATAAAATATGATGAAAAATCATAAAATTTGGGCTCGGAAGCAAATATTTATATGATTTTTTACAGAAATAAAGTCAGATTTTACATATTTTTGAAATGGATATTTTTGTTAAAACGTTCATAAACATGAATTTGGACCTATACTATGGATAAAATATGATTAAAAATTATAAAATTCGGGCTCGGAAGCAAATATTTATATGATTTTTTACAAAAATAAAGTCAGATTTTACATATTTTTGAAATGGCTATTTTTGTTAAAACGTTCATAAACATGAATTTGGACCTATACTATGGATAAAATATGATGAAAAATTATAAAGTTCGAGCGCGGAAGCAAATATTTATATAATTTTTTACAAAAATAAAGTCAGATTTTACCTATTTTTGATGAATACGTTGTATATTGTAAGCTTCATTGGCTGGATTCTAGAATACCTAACACACTTGAAATAGCAATTTTCTTGTTGCAATGTTTTCTTTTAGCTAAAATATGATGAAAAATCATAAAATTTGGGCTCGAAAGCAAATATTTATATGATTTTTTACAAAAATAAAGTCAGATTTTACATATTTTTGAAATGGATATTTTTGTTAAAACGTTCATAAACATGAATTTGGACCTATACTATGGATAAAATATGATAAAAAATCATAAAATTTGGGCTCGGAAGCAAATATTTATATGATTTTTTATAGAAATAAAGTCAGATTTTACATATTTTTTAAATGGATATTTTTGTTAAAACGTTCATAAACATGAATTTGGACCTATACTATGGATAAAATATAATAAAAAATTATAAAATTCGGGCTCGGAAGCAAATATTTATATGATTTTTTACAAAAATAAAGTCAGATTTTACATATTTTTGAAATGGATATTTTTGTTAAAACGTTCATAAACATGAATTTGGACCTATACTATGGATAAAATATGATAAAAAATTATAAAATTCGAGCGCGGAAGCAAATATTTATATAAGTTTTTACAAAAATAAAGTCAGATTTTACCTATTTTTGATGAATACGTTGTATATTGTAAGCTTCATTGGCTGGATTCTAGAATATCTACCACACTTGAAATAGCAATTTTCTTGTTGCAATGTTTTCTTTTACCTAAAATATGATGAAAAATCATAAAAATCGGGCGCGGAAGCAAATATTTATATGATTTTTTACAAAAATAAAGTCAGATTTTTCTTATTCTTGAAATGGATATTTTTGTTAAAACATTTATAAACATGCTTTTGGACCTATATTGCGGATAAAATATGATGAAAAATTATAAAATTCGGGCGCGCAACGCGCTATCTCAGAGTTTTTTTACAAAAAAAAGTCAGATTTTACCTATTTTTGATGAATACGTTGTATATTGTAAGCTACATGGACTGGATTCTAGAATACCTAACACACTTGAAATAGCAATTTTCTTGTTGCAATGTTTTCTTTTAGCTAAAATATGATTAAAAATCATAAAATTTGGGCTCGGAAGCAAATATTTATATGATTTTTTACAAAAATAAAGTCAGATTTTACATATTTTTGAAATGGATATTTTTGTTAAAACGTTCATAAACATGAATTTGGACCTATACTATGGATAAAATATGATGAAAAATCATAAAATTTGGGCTCGGAAGCAAATATTTATATGATTTTTTACAGAAATAAAGTCAGATTTTACATATTTTTGAAATGGATATTTTTGTTAAAACGTTCATAAACATGAATTTGGACCTATACTATGGATAAAATATGATGAAAAATTATAAAATTCGGGCTCGGAAGCAAATATTTATATGATTTTTTACAAAAATAAAGTCAGATTTTACATATTTTTGAAATGGCTATTTTTGTTAAAACGTTTATAAACATGAATTTGGACCTATACTATGGATAAAATATGATAAAAAATTATAAAGTTCGAGCGCGGAAGCAAATATTTATATAATTTTTTACAAAAATAAAGTCAGATTTTACCTATTTTTGATGAATACGTTGTATATTGTAAGCTTCATTGGCTGGATTCTAGAATACCTAACACACTTGAAATAGCAATTTTCTTGTTGCAATGTTTTCTTTTAGCTAAAATATGATGAAAAATCATAAAATTTGGGCTCGAAAGCAAATATTTATATGATTTTTTACAGAAATAAAGTCAGATTTTACATATTTTTGAAATGGATATTTTTGTTAAAACGTTCATAAACATGAATTTGGACCTATACTATGGATAAAATATAATGAAAAATTATAAAATTCGGGCTCGGAAGCAAATATTTATATGATTTTTTACAAAAATAAAGTCAGATTTTACATATTTTTGAAATGGATATTTTTGTTAAAACGTTCATAAACATGAATTTGGACCTATACTATGGATAAAATATGATGAAAAATTATAAAATTCGGGTTTGGAAGCAAATATTTATATGATTTTTTACAAAAATAAAGTCAGATTTTACATATTTTTGAAATGGATATTTTTGTTAAAACGTTCATAAACATGAATTTGGACCTATACTATGGATAAAATATGATGAAAAATTATAAAATTCGAGCGCGGAAGCAAATATTTATATAAGTTTTTACAAAAATAAAGTCAGATTTTACCTATTTTTGATGAATACGTTGTATATTGTAAGCTTCATTGGCTGGATTCTAGAATATCTACCACACTTGAAATAGCAATTTTCTTGTTGCAATGTTTTCTTTTACCTAAAATATGATGAAAAATCATAAAAATCGGGCGCGGAAGCAAATATTTATATGATTTTTTACAAAAATAAAGTCAGATTTTTCTTATTCTTGAAATGGATATTTTTGTTAAAACATTTATAAACATGCTTTTGGACCTATATTGCGGATAAAATATGATGAAAAATTATAAAATTCGGGCGCGCAAAACAAATATTTATATGCTTTTTACAAAAAAAAAGTCAGATTTTACCTATTTTTGATGAATACGTTGTATATTGTAAGCTACATGGACTGGATTCTAGAATACCTAACACACTTGAAATAGCAATTTTCTTGTTGCAATGTTTTCTTTTAGCTAAAATATGATGAAAAATCATAAAATTTGGGCTCGGAAGCAAATATTTATATGATTTTTTACAAAAATAAAGTCAGATTTTACATATATTTGAAATGGATATTTTTGTTAAAACGTTCATAAACATGAATTTGGACCTATACTATGGATAAAATATGATGAAAAATCTTAAAATTTGGGCTCGGAAGCAAATATTTATATGATTTTTTACAGAAATAAAGTCAGATTTTACATATTTTTGAAATGGATATTTTTGTTAAAACGTTCATAAACATGAATTTGGACCTATACTATGGATAAAATATGATGAAAAATCATAAAATTTGGGTTTGGAAGCAAATATTTATATGATTTTTTACAGAAATAAAGTCAGATTTTACATATTTTTGAAATGGATATTTTTGTTAAAACGTTCATAAACATGAATGTGGACCTATACTATGGATAAAATATGATGAAAAATTATAAAATTCGAGCGCGGAAGCAAATATTTATATAATTTTTTACAAAAATAAAGTCAGATTTTACCTATTTTTGATGAATACGTTGTATATTGTAAGCTTCATTGGCTGGATTCTAGAATACCTAACACACTTGAAATAGCAATTTTCTTGTTGCAATGTTTTCTTTTAGCTAAAATATGATGAAAAATCATAAAATTTGGGCTCGAAGGCAAATATTTATATGATTTTTTACAAAAATAAAGTCAGATTTTACATATTTTTGAAATGGATATTTTTGTTAAAACGTTCATAAACATGAATTTGGACCTATACTATGGATAAAATATGATGAAAAATCATCAAATTTGGGCTCAGAAGAAAATATTTATATGATTTTTTACAGAAATAAAGTCAGATTTTACATATTTTTGAAATGGATATTTTTGTTAAAACGGTTATAAACATGAATTTGGACCTATACTATGGATAAAATATGATGAAAAATTATAAAATTTGGGCTCGGAAGCAAATATTTATATGATTTTTTACAAAAATAAAGTCAGATTTTACATATTTTTGAAATGGATATTTTTGTTAAAACGTTCATAAACATGAATTTGGACCTATACTATGGATAAAATATGATGAAAAATCATAAAATTTGGGCTCGGAAGCAAATATTTATATGATTTTTTACAGAAATAAAGTCAGATTTTACATATTTTTGAAATGGATATTTTTGTTAAAACGTTCATAAACATGAATTTGGACCTATACTATGGATAAAATATGATGAAAAATTATAAAATTCGGGCTCGGAAGCAAATATTTATATGATTTTTTACAAAAATAAAGTCAGATTTTACATATTTTTGAAATGGATATTTTTGTTAAAACGTTCATAAACATGAATTTGGACCTATACTATGGATAAAATATGATGAAAAATTATAAAATTCGAGCGCGGAAGCAAATATTTATATAAGTTTTTACAAAAATAAAGTCAGATTTTACCTATTTTTGATGAATACGTTGTATATTGTAAGCTTCATTGGCTGGATTCTAGAATATCTACCACACTTGAAATAGCAATTTTCTTGTTGCAATGTTTTCTTTTACCTAAAATATGATGAAAAATCATAAAAATCGGGCGCGGAAGCAAATATTTATATGATTTTTTACAAAAATAAAGTCAGATTTTTCTTATTCTTGAAATGGATATTTTTGTTAAAACATTTATAAACATGCTTTTGGACCTATATTGCGGATAAAATATGATGAAAAATTATAAAATTCGGGCGCGCAAACAAATATTTATATGATTTTTTACAAAAAAAAGTCAGATTTTACCTATTTTTGATGAATACGTTGTATATTGTAAGCTACATGGACTGGATTCTAGAATACCTAACACACTTGAAATAGCAATTTTCTTGTTGCAATGTTTTCTTTTAGCTAAAATATGATGAAAAATCATAAAATTTGGGCTCGGAAGCAAATATTTATATGATTTTTTACAAAAATAAAGTCAGATTTTACATATTTTGAAATGGATATTTTTGTTAAAACGTTCATAAACATGAATTTGGACCTATACTATGGATAAAATATGATGAAAAATCATAAAATTTGGGCTCGGAAGCAAATATTTATATGATTTTTTACAGAAATAAAGTCAGATTTTACATATTTTTGAAATGGATATTTTTGTTAAAACGTTCATAAACATGAATTTGGACCTATACTATGGATAAAATATGATGAAAAATTATAAAATTCGGGTTTGGAAGCAAATATTTATATGATTTTTTACAAAAATAAAGTCAGATTTTACATATTTTTGAAATGGATATTTTTGTTAAAACGTTCATAAACATGAATTTGGACCTATACTATGGATAAAATATGATGAAAAATTATAAAATTCGAGCGCGGAAGCAAATATTTATATAAGTTTTTACAAAAATAAAGTCAGATTTTACCTATTTTTGATGAATACGTTGTATATTGTAAGCTTCATTGGCTGGATTCTAGAATATCTACCACACTTGAAATAGCAATTTTCTTGTTGCAATGTTTTCTTTTACCTAAAATATGATGAAAAATCATAAAAATCGGGCGCGGAAGCAAATATTTATATGATTTTTTACAAAAATAAAGTCAGATTTTTTTATTCTTGAAATGGGTATTTTTGTTAAAACATTTATAAACATGCTTTTGGACCTATATTGCGGATAAAATATGATGAAAAATTATAAAATTCGGGCGCGCAAACAAATATTTATATGATTTTTTACAAAAAAAAAGTCAGATTTTACCTATTTTTGATGAATACGTTGTATATTGTAAGCTACATGGACTGGATTCTAGAATACCTAACACACTTGAAATAGCAATTTTCTTGTTGCAATGTTTTCTTTTAGCTAAAATATGATGAAAAATCATAAATTTGGGCTCGGAAGCAAATATTTATATGATTTTTTACAGAAATAAAGTTAGATTTTACATATTTTTGAAATGGATATTTTTGTTAAAACGTTCATAAACATGAATTTGGACCTATACTATGGATAAAATATGATGAAAAATTATAAAATTCGGGCTCGGAAGCAAATATTGATATGATTTTTTACAAAAATAAAGTCAGATTTTACATATTTTTGAAATGGATATTTTTGTTAAAACGTTCATAAACATGAATTTGGACCTATACTATGGATAAAATATGATGAAAAATTATAAAATTCGAGCGCGGAAGCAAATATTTATATAATTTTTTTACAAAAATAAAGTCAGATTTTACCTATTTTTGATGAATACGTTGTATATTGTAAGCTTCATTGGCTGGATTCTAGAATACCTAACACACTTGAAATAGCAATTTTCTTGTTGCAATGTTTTCTTTTAGCTAAAATATGATCAAAAATCATAAAATTTGGGCTCGAAAGCAAATATTTATATGATTTTTTACAAAAATAAAGTCAGATTTTACATATTTTTGAAATGGATATTTTTGTTAAAACGTTCATAAACATGAATTTGGACCAATACTATGGATAAAATATGATAAAAAATCATAAAATTTGGGCTCGGAAGCAAATATTTATATGATTTTTTACAGAAATAAAGTCAGATTTTACATATTTTTGAAATGGATATTTTTGTTAAAACGTTCATAAACATGAATTTGGACCTATACTATGGATAAAATATGATGAAAAATTATAAAATTCGGGTTTGGAAGCAAATATTTATATGATTTTTTACAAAAATAAAGTCAGATTTTACATATTTTTGAAATGGATATTTTTGTTAAAACGTTCATAAACATGAATTTGGACCTATACTATGGATAAAATATGATGAAAAATTATAAAATTCGAGCGCGGAAGCAAATATTTATATAAGTTTTTACAAAAATAAAGTCAGATTTTACCTATTTTTGATGAATACGTTGTATATTGTAAGCTTCATTGGCTGGATTCTAGAATATCTACCACACTTGAAATAGCAATTTTCTTGTTGCAATGTTTTCTTTTACCTAAAATATGATGAAAAATCATAAAAATCGGGCGCGGAAACAAATATTTATATGATTTTTTACAAAAATAAAGTCAGATTTTTCTTATTCTTGAAATGGATATTTTTGTTAAAACATTTATAAACATGCTTTTGGACCTATATTGCGGATAAAATATGATGAAAAATTATAAAATTCGGGCGCGCAAACAAATATTTATATGCTTTTTACAAAAAAAAAGTCAGATTTTACCTATTTTTGATGAATACGTTGTATATTGTAAGCTACATGGACTAAATTCTAGAATACCTAACACACTTGAAATAGCAATTTTCTTGTTGCAATGTTTTCTTTTAGCTAAAATATGATGAAAAATCATAAAATTTGGGCTCGGAAGCAAATATTTATATGATTTTTTACAGAAATAAAGTCAGATTTTACATATTTTTGAAATGGATATTTTTGTTAAAACGTTCATAAACATGAATTTGGACCTATACTATGGATAAAATATGATGAAAAATTATAAAACTCGGGCTCGGAAGCAAATATTTATATGATTTTTTACAAAAATAAAGTCAGATTTTACATATTTTTGAAATGGATATTTTTGTTAAAACGTTCATAAACATGAATTTGGACCTATACTATGGATAAAATATGATGAAAAATTATAAAATTCGAGCGCGGAAGCAAATATTTATATAAGTTTTTACAAATATAAAGTCAGATTTTACCTATTTTTGATGAATACGTTGTATATTGTAAGCTTCATTGGCTGGATTCTAGAATATCTACCACACTTGAAATAGCAATTTTCTTGTTGCAATGTTTTCTTTTACCTAAAATATGATGAAAAATCATAAAAATCGGGCGCGGAAGCAAATATTTATATGATTTTTTACAAAAATAAAGTCATATTTTTCTTATTCTTGAAATGGATATTTTTGTTAAAACATTTATAAACATGCTTTTGGACCTATATTGCGGATAAAATATGATGAAAAATTATAAAATTCGGGCGCGCAAACAAATATTTATATGATTTTTTACAAAAAAAAGTCAGATTTTACCTATTTTTGATGAATACGTTGTATATTGTAAGCTACATGGACTGGATTTTAGAATACCTAACACACTTGAAATAGCAATTTTCTTGTTGCAATGTTTTCTTTTAGCTAAAATATGATTAAAAATCATAAAATTTGGGCTCGGAAGCAAATATTTATATGATTTTTTACAAAAATAAAGTCAGATTTTACATATTTTTGAAATGGATATTTTTGTTAAAACGTTCATAAACATGAATTTGGACCTATACTATGGATAAAATATGATGAAAAATCATAAAATTTGGCTCGGAAGCAAATATTTATATGATTTTTTACAGAAATAAAGTCAGATTTTACATATTTTTGAAATGGATATTTTTGTTAAAACGTTCATAAACATGAATTTGGACCTATACTATGGATAAAATATGATGAAAAATTATAAAATTCGGGCTCGGAAGCAAATATTTATATGATTTTTTACAAAAATAAAGTCAGATTTTACATATTTTTGAAATGGCTATTTTTGTTAAAACGTTCATAAACATGAATTTGGACCTATACTATGGATAAAATATGATGAAAAATTATAAAGTTCGAGCGCGGAAGCAAATATTTTATATAATTTTTTACAAAAATAAAGTCAGATTTTACCTATTTTTGATGAATACGTTGTATATTGTAAGCTTCATTGGCTGGATTCTAGAATACCTAACACACTTGAAATAGCAATTTTCTTGTTGCAATGTTTTCTTTTAGCTAAAATATGATGAAAAATCATAAAATTTGGGCTCGAAAGCAAATATTTATATGATTTTTTACAAAAATAAAGTCAGATTTTACATATTTTTGAAATGGATATTTTTGTTAAAACGTTCATAAACATGAATTTGGACCTATACTATGGATAAAATATGATAAAAAATCATAAAATTTGGGCTCGGAAGCAAATATTTATATGATTTTTTACAGAAATAAAGTCAGATTTTACATATTTTTTAAATGGATATTTTTGTTAAAACGTTCATAAACATGAATTTGGACCTATACTATGGATAAAATATAATGAAAAATTATAAAATTCGGGCTCGGAAGCAAATATTTATATGATTTTTTACAAAAATAAAGTCAGATTTTACATATTTTTGAAATGGATATTTTTGTTAAAACGTTCATAAACATGAATTTGGACCTATACTATGGATAAAATATGATAAAAAATTATAAAATTCGAGCGCGGAAGCAAATATTTATATAAGTTTTTACAAAAATAAAGTCAGATTTTCCTATTTTTGATGAATACGTTGTATATTGTAAGCTTCATTGGCTGGATTCTAGAATATCTACCACACTTGAAATAGCAATTTTCTTGTTGCAATGTTTTCTTTTACCTAAAATATGATGAAAAATCATAAAAATCGGGCGCGGAAGCAAATATTTATATGATTTTTTACAAAAATAAAGTCAGATTTTTCTTATTCTTGAAATGGATATTTTTGTTAAAACATTTATAAACATGCTTTTGGGACCTATATTGCGGATAAAATATGATGAAAAATTATAAAATTCGGGCGCGCAAACAAATATTTATATGATTTTTTACAAAAAAAAAGTCAGATTTTACCTATTTTTGATGAATACGTTGTATATTGTAAGCTACATGGACTGGATTCTAGAATACCTAACACACTTGAAATAGCAATTTTCTTGTTGCAATGTTTTCTTTTAGCTAAAATATGATTAAAAATCATAAAATTTGGGCTCGGAAGCAAATATTTATATGATTTTTTACAAAAATAAAGTCAGATTTTACATATTTTTGAAATGGATATTTTTGTTAAAACGTTCATAAACATGAATTTGGACCTATACTATGGATAAAATATGATGAAAAATCATAAAATTTGGGCTCGGAAGCAAATATTTATATGATTTTTTACAGAAATAAAGTCAGATTTTACATATTTTTGAAATGGATATTTTTGTTAAAACGTTCATAAACATGAATTTGGACCTATACTATGGATAAAATATGATGAAAAATTATAAAATTCGGGCTCGGAAGCAAATATTTATATGATTTTTTACAAAAATAAAGTCAGATTTTACATATTTTTGAAATGGCTATTTTTGTTAAAACGTTCATAAACATGAATTTGGACCTATACTATGGATAAAATATGATAAAAAATTATAAAGTTCGAGCGCGGAAGCAAATATTTATATAATTTTTTACAAAAATAAAGTCAGATTTTACCTATTTTTGATGAATACGTTGTATATTGTAAGCTTCATTGGCTGGATTCTAGAATACCTAACACACTTGAAATAGCAATTTTCTTGTTGCAATGTTTTCTTTTAGCTAAAATATGATGAAAAATCATAAAATTTGGGCTCGAAAGCAAATATTTATATGATTTTTTACAGAAATAAAGTCAGATTTTACATATTTTTGAAATGGATATTTTTGTTAAAACGTTCATAAACATGAATTTGGACCTATACTATGGATAAAATATAATGAAAAATTATAAAATTCGGGCTCGGAAGCAAATATTTATATGATTTTTTACAAAAATAAAGTCAGATTTTACATATTTTTGAAATGGATATTTTTGTTAAAACGTTCATAAACATGAATTTGGACCTATACTATGGATAAAATATGATGAAAAATTATAAAATTCGAGCGCGGAAGCAAATATTTATATAAGTTTTTACAAAAATAAAGTCAGATTTTACCTATTTTTGATGAATACGTTGTATATTGTAAGCTTCATTGGCTGGATTCTAGAATATCTACCACACTTGAAATAGCAATTTTCTTGTTGCAATGTTTTCTTTTACCTAAAATATGATGAAAAATCATAAAAATCGGGCGCGGAAGCAAATATTTATATGATTTTTTACAAAAATAAAGTCAGATTTTTCTTATTCTTGAAATGGATATTTTTGTTAAAACATTTATAAACATGCTTTTGGACCTATATTGCGGATAAAATATGATGAAAAATTATAAAATTCGGGCGCGCAAACAAATATTTATATGATTTTTTACAAAAAAAAGTCAGATTTTACCTATTTTTGATGAATACGTTGTATATTGTAAACTACATGGACTGGATTCTAGAATACCTAACACACTTGAAATAGCAATTTTCTTGTTGCAATGTTTTCTTTTAGCTAAAATATGATGAAAAATCATAAAATATGGGCTCGGAAGCAAATATTTATATGATTTTTTACAAAAATAAAGTCAGATTTTACATATTTTTGAAATGGATATTTTTGTTAAAACGTTCATAAACATGAATTTGGACCTATACTATGGATAAAATATGATGAAAAATCATAAAATTTGGGCTCGGAAGCAAATATTTATATGATTTTTTACAGAAATAAAGTCAGATTTTACATATTTTTGAAATGGATATTTTTGTTAAAACGGTTATAAACATGAATTTGGACCTATACTATGGATAAAATATGATGAAAAATTATAAAATTTGGGCTCGGAAGCAAATATTTATATGATTTTTTACAAAAATAAAGTCAGATTTTACATATTTTTTAAATGGATATTTTTGTTAAAACGTTCATAAACATGAATTTGGACCTATACTATGGATAAAATATGATGAAAAATCATAAAATTTGGGCTCGGAAGCAAATATTTATATGATTTTTTACAGAAATAAAGTCAGATTTTACATATTTTTGAAATGGATATTTTTGTTAAAACGTTCATAAACATGAATTTGGACCTATACTATGGATAAAATATGATGAAAAATTATAAAATTCGGGCTCGGAAGCAAATATTTATATGATTTTTTACAAAAATAAAGTCAGATTTTACATATTTTTGAAATGGATATTTTTGTTAAAACGTTCATAAACATGAATTTGGACCTATACTATGGATAAAATATGATGAAAAATTATAAAATTCGAGCGCGGAAGCAAATATTTATATAAGTTTTTACAAAAATAAAGTCAGATTTTACCTATTTTTGATGAATACGTTGTATATTGTAAGCTTCATTGGCTGGATTCTAGAATATCTACCACACTTGAAATAGCAATTTTCTTGTTGCAATGTTTTCTTTTACCTAAAATATGATGAAAAATCATAAAAATCGGGCGCGGAAGCAAATATTTATATGATTTTTTACAAAAATAAAGTCAGATTTTTCTTATTCTTGAAATGGATATTTTTGTTTAAACATTTATAAACATGCTTTTGGACCTATATTGCGGATAAAATATGATGAAAAATTATAAAATTCGGGCGCGCAAACAAATATTTATATGATTTTTTACAAAAAAAAAGTCAGATTTTACCTATTTTTGATGAATACGTTGTATATTGTAAGCTACATGGACTGGATTCTAGAATACCTAACACACTTGAAATAGCAATTTTCTTGCTGCAATGTTTTCTTTTAGCTAAAATATGATGAAAAATCATAAAATTTGGGCTCGGAAGCAAATATTTATATGATTTTTTACAAAAATAAAGTCAGATTTTACATATTTTTGAAATGGATATTTTTGTTAAAACGTTCATAAACATGAATTTGGACCTATACTATGGATAAAATATGATGAAAAATCATAAAATTTGGGCTCGGAAGCAAATATTTATATGATTTTTTACAGAAATAAAGTTAGATTTTACATATTTTTGAAATGGATATTTTTGTTAAAACGTTCATAAACATGAATTTGGACCTATACTATGGATAAAATATGATGAAAAATTATAAAATTCGGGTTTGGAAGCAAATATTTATATGATTTTTTACAAAAATAAAGTCAGATTTTACATATTTTTGAAATGGATATTTTTGTTAAAACGTTCATAAACATGAATTTGGACCTATACTATGGATAAAATATGATGAAAAATTATAAAATTCGAGCGCGGAAGCAAATATTTATATAAGTTTTTACAAAAATAAAGTCAGATTTTACCTATTTTTGATGAATACGTTGTATATTGTAAGCTTCATTGGCTGGATTCTAGAATATCTACCACACTTGAAATAGCAATTTTCTTGTTGCAATGTTTTCTTTTACCTAAAATATGATGAAAAATCATAAAAATCGGGCGCGGAAGCAAATATTTATATGATTTTTTACAAAAATAAAGTCAGATTTTTCTTATTCTTGAAATGGATATTTTTGTTAAAACATTTATAAACATGCTTTTGGACCTATATTGCGGATAAAATATGATGAAAAATTATAAAATTCGGGCGCGCAAACAAATATTTATATGATTTTTTACAAAAAAAAAGTCAGATTTTACCTATTTTTGATGAATACGTTGTATATTGTAAGCTACATGGACTGGATTCTAGAATACCTAACACACTTGAAATAGCAATTTTCTTGTTGCAATGTTTTCTTTTAGCTAAAATATGATGAAAAATCATAAAATTTGGGCTCGGAAGCAAATATTTATATGATTTTTTACAAAAATAAAGTCAGATTTTACATATTTTTGAAATGGATATTTTTGTTAAAACTTTCATAAACATGAATTTGGACCTATACTATGGATAAAATATGATGAAAAATCATAAAATTTGGGCTCGGAAGCAAATATTTATATGATTTTTTACAGAAATAAAGTCAGATTTTACATATTTTTGAAATGGATATTTTTGTTAAAACGTTCATAAACATGAATTTGGACCTATACTATGGATAAAATATGATGAAAAAATTATAAAATTCGGGCTCGGAAGCAAATATTTATATGATTTTTTACAAAAATAAAGTCAGATTTTACATATTTTTGAAATGGATATTTTTGTTAAAACGTTCATAAACATGAATTTGGACCTATACTATGGATAAAATATGATGAAAAAACATAAAATTTGGGCTCGGAAGCAAATATTTATATGATTTTTTACAGAAATAAAGTCAGATTTTACATATTTTTGAAATGGATATTTTTGTTAAAACGGTTATAAACATGAATTTGGACCTATACTATGGATAAAATATGATGAAAAATTATAAAATTTGGGCTCGGAAGCAAATATTTATATGATTTTTTACAAAAATAAAGTCAGATTTTACATATTTTTTAAATGGATATTTTTGTTAAAACGTTCATAAACATGAATTTGGACCTATACTATGGATAAAATATGATGAAAAAATCATAAAATTTGGGCTCGGAAGCAAATATTTATATGATTTTTTACAGAAATAAAGTCAGATTTTACATATTTTTGAAATGGATATTTTTGTTAAAACGTTCATAAACATGAATTTGGACCTATACTATGGATAAAATATGATGAAAAATTATAAAATTCGGGCTCGGAAGCAAATATTTATATGATTTTTTACAAAAATAAGTCAGATTTTACATATTTTTGAAATGGATATTTTTGTTAAAACGTTCATAAACATGAATTTGGACCTATACTATGGATAAAATATGATGAAAAATTATAAAATTCGAGCGCGGAAGCAAATATTTATATAAGTTTTTACAAAAATAAAGTCAGATTTTACCTATTTTTGATGAATACGTTGTATATTGTAAGCTTCATTGGCTGGATTCTAAAATATCTACCACACTTGAAATAGCAATTTTCTTGTTGCAATGTTTTCTTTTACCTAAAATATGATGAAAAATCATAAAAATCGGGCGCGGAAGCAAATATTTATATGATTTTTTACAAAAATAAAGTCAGATTTTTCTTATTCTTGAAATGGATATTTTTGTTTAAACATTTATAAACATGCTTTTGGACCTATATTGCGGATAAAATATGATGAAAAATTATAAAATTCGGGCGCGCAAACAAATATTTATATGATTTTTTACAAAAAAAAAGTCAGATTTTACCTATTTTTGATGAATACGTTGTATATTGTAAGCTACATGGACTGGATTCTAGAATACCTAACACACTTGAAATAGCAATTTTCTTGTTGCAATGTTTTCTTTTAGCTAAAATATGATGAAAAATCATAAAATTTGGGCTCGGAAGCAAATATTTATATGATTTTTTACAAAAATAAAGTCAGATTTTACATATTTTTGAAATGGATATTTTTGTTAAAACGTTCATAAACATGAATTTGGACCTATACTATGGATAAAATATGATGAAAAATCATAAAATTTGGGCTCGGAAGCAAATATTTATGATTTTTTACAGAAATAAAGTCAGATTTTACATATTTTTGAAATGGATATTTTTGTTAAAACGTTCATAAACATGAATTTGGACCTATACTATGGATAAAATATGATGAAAAATTAAAAAATTCGGGCTCGGAAGCAAATATTTATATGATTTTTTACAAAAATAAAGTCAGATTTTACATATTTTTGAAATGGATATTTTTGTTAAAACGTTCATAAACATGAATTTGGACCTATACTATGGATAAAATATGATGAAAAATTATAAAATTCGAGCGCGGAAGCAAATATTTATATAATTTTTTACAAAAATAAAGTCAGATTTTACCTATTTTTGATGAATACGTTGTATATTGTAAGCTTCATTGGCTGGATTCTAGAATACCTAACACACTTGAAATAGCAATTTTCTTGTTGCAATGTTTTCTTTTAGCTAAAATATGATGAAAAATCATAAAATTTGGGCTCGAAAGCAAATATTTATATGATTTTTTACAAAAATAAAGTCAGATTTTACATATTTTTGAAATGGATATTTTTGTGAAAACGTTCATAAACATGAATTTGGACCTATACTATGGATAAAATATGATGAAAAATCATAAAATTTGGGCTCGGAAGCAAATATTTATATGATTTTTTACAGAAATAAAGTCAGATTTTACATATTTTTGAAATGGATATTTTTGTTAAAACGTTCATAAACATGATTTTGGACCTATACTATGGATAAAATATGATGAAAAATTATAAAACTCGGGCTCGGAAGCAAATATTTATATGATTTTTTACAAAAATAAAGTCAGATTTTACATATTTTTGAAATGGATATTTTTGTTAAAACGTTCATAAACATGAATTTGGACCTATACTATGTATAAAATATGATGAAAAATTATAAAATTCGAGCGCGGAAGCAAATATTTATATAAGTTTTTACAAATATAAAGTCAGATTTTACCTATTTTTGATGAATACGTTGTATATTGTAAGCTTCATTGGCTGGATTCTAGAATATCTACCACACTTGAAATAGCAATTTTCTTGTTGCAATGTTTTCTTTTACCTAAAATGTGATGAAAAATCATAAAAATCGGGCGCGGAAGCAAATATTTATATGATTTTTTACAAAAATAAAGTCATATTTTTCTTATTCTTGAAATGGATATTTTTGTTAAAACATTTATAAACATGCTTTGGACCTATATTGCGGATAAAATATGATGAAAAATTATAAAATTCGGGCGCGCAAACAAATATTTATGATTTTTTACAAAAAAAAGTCAGATTTTACCTATTTTTGATGAATACGTTGTATATTGTAAGCTACATGGACTGGATTTTAGAATACCTAACACACTTGAAATAGCAATTTTCTTGTTGCAATGTTTTCTTTTAGCTAAAATATGATTAAAATCATAAAATTTGGGCTCGGAAGCAAATATTTATATGATTTTTTACAAAAATAAAGTCAGATTTTACATATTTTTGAAATGGATATTTTTGTTAAAACGTTCATAAACATGAATTTGGACCTATACTATGGATAAAATATGATAAAAAATCATAAAATTTGGGCTCGGAAGCAAATATTTATATGATTTTTTACAGAAATAAAGTCAGATTTTACATATTTTTGAAATGGATATTTTTGTTAAAACGTTCATAAACATGAATTTGGACCTATACTATGGATAAAATATGATGAAAAATTATAAAATTCGGGCTCGGAAGCAAATATTTATATGATTTTTTACAAAAATAAAGTCAGATTTTACATATTTTTGAAATGGCTATTTTTGTTAAAACGTTCATAAACATGAATTTGGACCTATACTATGGATAAAATATGATGAAAAATTATAAAGTTCGAGCGCGGAAGCAAATATTTATATAATTTTTTACAAAAATAAAGTCAGATTTTACCTATTTTTGATGAATACGTTGTATATTGTAAGCTTCATTGGCTGGATTCTAGAATACCTAACACACTTGAAATAGCAATTTTCTTGTTGCAATGTTTTCTTTTAGCTAAAATATGATGAAAAATCATAAAATTTGGGCTCGAAAGCAAATATTTATATGATTTTTTACAAAAATAAAGTCAGATTTTACATATTTTTGAAATGGATATTTTTGTTAAAACGTTCATAAACATGAATTTGGACCTATACTATGGATAAAATATGATAAAAAATCATAAAATTTGGGCTCGGAAGCAAATATTTATATGATTTTTTACAGAAATAAAGTCAGATTTTACATATTTTTGAAATGGATATTTTTGTTAAAACGTTCATAAACATGAATTTGGACCTATACTATGGATAAAATATAATGAAAAATTATAAAATTCGGGCTCGGAAGCAAATATTTATATGATTTTTTACAAAAATAAAGTCAGATTTTACATATTTTTGAAATGGATATTTTTGTTAAAACGTTCATAAACATGAATTTGGACCTATACTATGGATAAAATATGATGAAAAATTATAAAATTCGAGCGCGGAAGCAAATATTTATATAAGTTTTTACAAAAATAAAGTCAGATTTTACCTATTTTTGATGAATACGTTGTATATTGTAAGCTTCATTGGCTGGATTCTAGAATATCTACCACACTTGAAATAGCAATTTTCTTGTTGCAATGTTTTCTTTTACCTAAAATATGATGAAAAATCATAAAAATCGGGCGCGGAAGCAAATATTTATATGATTTTTTACAAAAATAAAGTCAGATTTTTCTTATTCTTGAAATGGATATTTTTGTTAAAACATTTATAAACATGCTTTTGGACCTATATTGCGGATAAAATATGATGAAAAATTATAAAATTCGGGCGCGCAAACAAATATTTATATGATTTTTTACAAAAAAAGTCAGATTTTACCTATTTTTGATGAATACGTTGTATATTGTAAGCTACATGGACTGAATTCTAGAATACCTAACACACTTGAAATAGCAATTTTCTTGTTGCAATGTTTTCTTTTAGCTAAAATATGATTAAAAATCATAAAATTTGGGCTCGGAAGCAAATATTTATATGATTTTTTACAAAAATTAAGTCAGATTTTACATATTTTTGAAATGGATATTTTTGTTAAAACGTTCATAAACATGAATTTGGACCTATACTATGGATAAAATATGATGAAAAATCATAAAATTTGGGCTCGGAAGCAAATATTTATATGATTTTTTACAGAAATAAAGTCAGATTTTACATATTTTTGAAATGGATATTTTTGTTAAAACGTTCATAAACATGAATTTGGACCTATACTATGGATAAAATATGATGAAAAATTATAAAATTCGGGCTCGGAAACAAATATTTATATGATTTTTTACAAAAATAAAGTCAGATTTTACATATTTTTGAAATGGCTATTTTTGTTAAAACGTTCATAAACATGAATTTGGACCTATACTATGGATAAAATATGATGAAAAATTATAAAGTTCGAGCGCGGAAGCAAATATTTATATAATTTTTTACAAAAATAAAGTCAGATTTTACCTATTTTTGATGAATACGTTGTATATTGTAAGCTTCATTGGCTGGATTCTAGAATACCTAACACACTTGAAATAGCAATTTTCTTGTTGCAATGTTTTCTTTTAGCTAAAATATGATGAAAAATCATAAAATTTGGGCTCGAAAGCAAATATTTATATGATTTTTTACAAAAATAAAGTCAGATTTTACATATTTTTGAAATGGATATTTTTGTTAAAACGTTCATAAACATGAATTTGGACCTATACTATGGATAAAATATGATAAAAAATCATAAAATTTGGGCTCGGAAGCAAATATTTATATGATTTTTTACAGAAATAAAGTCAGATTTTACATATTTTTGAAATGGATATTTTTGTTAAAACGTTCATAAACATGAATTTGGACCTATACTATGGATAAAATATAATGAAAAATTATAAAATTCGGGCTCGGAAGCAAATATTTATATGATTTTTTACAAAAATAAAGTCAGATTTTACATATTTTTGAAATGGATATTTTTGTTAAAACGTTCATAAACATGAATTTGGACCTATACTATGGATAAAATATGATGAAAAATTATAAAATTCGAGCGCGGAAGCAAATATTTATATAAGTTTTTACAAAAATAAAGTCAGATTTTACCTATTTTTGATGAATACGTTGTATATTGTAAGCTTCATTGGCTGGATTCTAGAATATCTACCACACTTGAAATAGCAATTTTCTTGTTGCAATGTTTTCTTTTACCTAAAATATGATGAAAAATCATAAAAATCGGGCGCGGAAGCAAATATTTATATGATTTTTTACAAAAATAAAGTCAGATTTTTCTTATTCTTGAAATGGATATTTTTGTTAAAACATTTATAAACATGCTTTTGGACCTATATTGCGGATAAAATATGATGAAAAATTATAAAATTCGGGCGCGCAAACAAATATTTATATGATTTTTTACAAAAAAAAGTCAGATTTTACCTATTTTTGATGAATACGTTGTATATTGTAAGCTACATGGACTGAATTCTAGAATACCTAACACACTTGAAATAGCAATTTTCTTGTTGCAATGTTTTCTTTTAGCTAAAATATGATTAAAAATCATAAAATTTGGGCTCGGAAGCAAATATTTATATGATTTTTTACAAAAATTAAGTCAGATTTTACATATTTTTGAAATGGATATTTTTGTTAAAACGTTCATAAACATGAATTTGGACCTATACTATGGATAAAATATGATGAAAAATCATAAAATTTGGGCTCGGAAGCAAATATTTATATGATTTTTTACAGAAATAAAGTCAGATTTTACATATTTTTGAAATGGATATTTTTGTTAAAACGTTCATAAACATGAATTTGGACCTATACTATGGATAAAATATGATGAAAAATTATAAAATTCGGGCTCGGAAGCAAATATTTATATGATTTTTTACAAAAATAAAGTCAGATTTTACATATTTTTGAAATGGCTATTTTTGTTAAAACGTTCATAAACATGAATTTGGTCCTATACTATGGATAAAATATGATGAAAAATTATAAGTTCGAGCGCGGAAGCAAATATTTATATAATTTTTTACAAAAATAAAGTCAGATTTTACCTATTTTTGATGAATACGTTGTATATTGTAAGCTTCATTGGCTGGATTCTAGAATACCTAACACACTTGAAATAGCAATTTTCTTGTTGCAATGTTTTCTTTTAGCTAAAATATGATGAAAAATCATAAAATTTGGGCTCGAAAGCAAATATTTATATGATTTTTTACAAAAATAAAGTCAGATTTTACATATTTTTGAAATGGATATTTTTGTTAAAACGTTCATAAACATGAATTTGGACCTATACTATGGATAAAATATGATAAATAAATCATAAAATTTGGGCTCGGAAGCAAATATTTATATGATTTTTTACAGAAATAAAGTCAGATTTTACATATTTTTGAAATGGATATTTTTGTTAAAACGTTCATAAACATGAATTTGGACCTATACTATGGATAAAATATAATGAAAAATTATAAAATTCGGGCTCGGAAGCAAATATTTATATGATTTTTTACAAAAATAAAGTCAGATTTTACATATTTTTGAAATGGATATTTTTGTTAAAACGTTCATAAACATGAATTTGGACCTATACTATGGATAAAATATGATGAAAAATTATAAAATTCGAGCGCGGAAGCAAATATTTATATAGTTTTTACAAAAATAAAGTCAGATTTTACCTATTTTTGATGAATACGTTGTATATTGTAAGCTTCATTGGCTGGATTCTAGAATATCTACCACACTTGAAATAGCAATTTTCTTGTTGCAATGTTTTCTTTTACCTAAAATATGATGAAAAATCATAAAAATCGGGCGCGGAAGCAAATATTTATATGATTTTTTACAAAAATAAAGTCAGATTTTTCTTATTCTTGAAATGGATATTTTTGTTAAAACATTTATAAACATGCTTTTGGACCTATATTGCGGATAAAATATGATGAAAAATTATAAAATTCGGGCGCGCAAACAAATATTTATATGATTTTTTACAAAAAAAAGTCAGATTTTACCTATTTTTGATGAATACGTTGTATATTGTAAGCTACATGGACTGGATTCTAGAATACCTAACACACTTGAAATAGCAATTTTCTTGTTGCAATGTTTTCTTTTAGCTAAAATATGATGAAAAATCATAAAATTTGGGCTCGGAAGCAAATATTTATATGATTTACTCTGAGATAGCGCGT
>JAQOWZ010000425.1:0-42353 GCA_035578165.1 Stenolophus ochropezus
ACGCGCTATCTCAGAGTTATAAATATTTGCTTCCGCGCTCGAATTTTATAATTTTTCATCATATTTTATCCATAGTATAGGTCCAAAATCATGTTTATGAACGTTTTAACAAAAATTTCCATTTCAAAAATATGTAAAATCTGAATTTATTTTTGTAAAAAATCATATAAATATTTGCTTCTGAGCCCGAATTTTATGATTTTTCATCATATTTTAGGTAAAAGAAAACATTGCAACAAGAAAATTGCTATTTCAAGTGTGGTAGGTATTCTAGAATCCAGCCAATGAAGCTTATAATATGCAACGGATTCATCAAAAATATATAAAATCTGACTTTATTTTTGTAAAAAATTATATAAATATTTGCTTCCGCGCTCGAATTTTATAATTTTTCATCATATTTTATCCATAGTATAGGTCCAAAATCATGTTTATGAACGTTTTAACAAAAATATCCATTTCAAAAATATGTAAAATCTGAATTTATTTTTGTAAAAAATCATATAAATATTTGCTTCTGAGCCCGAATTTTATGATTTTTCATCATATTTTAGCTAACAGAAAACATTGGAACAAGAAAATTGCTATTTCAAGTGTGTTAGGTATTCTAGAATCCAGCCCATGTAGCTTACAATATACAACGTATTCATAAAAAATAGGTAAAATCTGACTTCTTTTTGTAAAAAATCATATAAATATTTGTTTGCGCGCCCGAATTTTATAATTTTTCATCATATTTTATACGCAGTATAGGTCCAAAAGCATGTTTATGAATGTTTTAACATAAATATCCATTTCAAGAATAGGAAAAATCTGACTTTATTTTTGTAAAAATCATATAAATATTTGCTTCCGCGCCCGAATTTTATGATTTTTCATCATATTTTAGCTAAAAGAAAACATTGCAACAAGAAAATTGCTATTTCAAGTGTGGTAGGTATTCTAGAATCCAGCCCATGTAGCTTACAATATACAACGTATTCATGAAAAATAGGAAAAATCTGACTTTTTTTTTGTAAAAAATCATATAAATATTTGTTTGCGCGCCCGAATTTTATAATTTTTCATCATAATTTCCCCGCAGTATAGGTCCAAAAGCATGTTTATGAATGTTTTAACAAAAATATCCATTTCAAGAATAGGAAAAATCTGACTTTCTTTTTGTAAAAAATCATATAAATATTTGCTTCCGCGCCCGAATTTTATGATTTTTCATCATAATTTACGTAAAAGAAAACATTGCAACAAAAAAATTGCTATTTCAAGTGTGGTAGGTATTCTAGAATCCAGCCAATGAACCTTACAATATACAACGTATTCATCAAAAATAGTTAAAATCTGACTTTTATTCTGTAAAAAATCATATAAATATTTGTTTGCGCGCCCGAATTTTATAATTTTTCATCATCTTTTATCCGCAGTATAGGTCCAAAAGCATGTTTATGAACGTTTTAACAAAACTATCCATTTCAAAAATATGTAAAATCTGACTTTATTTTTGTAAAAAATCATATAAATATTTGCTTCCGCGCCCGAATTTTATGATTTCTCATCATATTTTAGCTAAAAGAAAACATTGCAACAAGAAATTTGCTATTTCAAGTGTGTTAGGTATTCTAGAATCCAGCCCATGTAGCTTACAATATACAACGTATTCATCAAAAACAGGTAAAATATGACTTTTTTTTGTAAAAAATCATATAAATATTTGTTTGCGCGCCCGAATTTTATAATTTTTCATCATATTTTATCCGCAATATAGGTCCAAAAGCATGTTTATGAATGTTTTAACAAAAATATCCATTTCAAGAATAGGAAAAATCTGACTTTATTTTTGTAAAAACTCATATAAATATTTGCTTCCGCGCCCGAATTTTATGACTTTTCATCATATTTTAGGTAAAAGAAAACATTGCAACAAGAAAATTGCTATTTTAAGTGTGGTAGGTATTCTAGAATCCAGCCCATGTAGCTTACAATATACAACTTATTCATCAAAAATAGGAAAAATCTGACTTTTTTTTTTAAAAAAATCATATAAATATTTTTTGCGCGCCCGAATTTTATAATTTTTCATCATATTTTATCCGCAGTATAGGTCCAAAAGCATGTTTATGAATGTTTTAACAAAAATATCCATTTCAAGAATAGGAAAAATCTGACTTTATTTTTGTAAAAAATCATATAAATATTTGCTACCGCGCCCGAATTTTATGATTTTTCATCATAATTTACGTAAAAGAAAACATTGCAACAAAAAAATTGCTATTTCAAGTGTGGTAGGTATTCTAGAATCCAGCCAATGAAGCTTACAATATACAACGTATTTATCAAAAATAGTTAAAATCTGACTTTTTTTTGTAAAAAATCATATAAATATTTGCTTCCGCGCTCGAATTTTATAATATTTCATCATATTTTATCCATAGTATAGGTCCAAAATCATGTTTATGAACGTTTTAACAAAAATATCCATTTCAAAAATATGTAAAATCTGACTTTTTTTTTGTAAAAAATCATATAAATATTTGTTTGCGCGCCCGAATTTTATAATTTTTTATCATATTTTATCCGCAATATAGGTCCAAAAGCATGTTTATGAATGTTTTAACAAAAATATCCATTTCAAGAATAGGAAAAATCTGACTTTATTTTTGTAAAAAATCATATAATTATTTGCTTCCGCGCCCGAATTTTATGATTTTTCATTATATTTTAGGTAAAAGAAAACATTGCAACAAGAAAATTGCTATTTCAAGTGTGGTAGGTATTCTAGAATCCAGCCAATGAAGCTTACAATATACAACGTATTCATCAAAAATAGATAAAATCTGACTTTATTTTTGTAAAAAATTATATAAATATTTGCTTCCGCGCTCGAATTTTATAATTTTTCATCACATTTTATCCATAGTATAGGTCCACAATCATGTTTATGAACGTTTAAACAAAAATATCCATTTCAAAAATATGTAAAATCTGAATTTATTTTTGTAAAAAATCATATGAATATTTGCTTCCGAGCCCGAATTTTATGATTTTTCATCATATTTTAGCTAACAGAAAACATTGCAACAAAAAAAATTGCTATTTCAAGTGTGGTAGGTATTCTAGAATCCAGCCCATGTAGCTTACAATATACAACGTATTCATGAAAAATAGGAAAAATCTGACTTTTTTTTGTAAAAATCATATAAATATTTGTTTGCGCGCCCGAATTTTATAATTTTTCATCATATTTTATCCGCAGTATAGGTCCAAAAGCATGTTTATGAATGTTTTAACATAAATATCCATTTCAAGAATAGGAAAAATCTGACTTTATTTTTGTAAAAATCATATAAATATTTGCTTCGGCGCCCGAATTTTATGATTTTTCATCATATTTTAGCTAAAAGAAAACATTGCAACAAGAAAATTGCTATTTCAAGTGTGGTAGGTATTCTAGAATCCAGCCCATGTAGCTTACAATATACAACGTATTCATCAAAAATAGGAATAATCTGACCTTTTTTTTGTAAAAAATCATATAAATATTTGTTTGCGCGCCCGAATATTATAATTTTTCATCATATTTTATCCACAGTATAGGTCCAAAAGCATCTTTATGAATGTTTTAACAAAAATATCCATTTCAAGAATAGGAAAAATCTGACTTAATTTTTGTAAAAAATCATATAAATATTTGCTTCCGCGCCCGAATTTTATGATTTTTCATCATAATTTACGTAAAAAAAAACATTGCAACAAAAAAATTGCTATTTCAAGTGTGGTAGGTATTCTAGAATCCAGCCCATGTAGCTTACAATATACAACGTATTCATGAAAAATAGGAAAAATCTGACTTTTTTTTTGTAAAAAATCATATAAATATTTGTTTGCGCGCCCGAATTTTATAATTTTTCATCATAATTTATCCGCAGTATAGGTCCAAAAGCATGTTTATGAATGTTTTAACAAAAATATCCATTTCAAGAATAGGAAAAATCTGACTTTCTTTTTGTAAAAAATCATATAAATATTTGCTTCCGCGCCCGAATTTTATGATTTTTCATCATAATTTACGTAAAAGAAAACATTGCAACAAAAAAAATTGCTATTTCAAGTGTGGTAGGTATTCTAGAATCCAGCCAATGAACCTTACAATATACAACGTATTCATCAAAAATAGTTAAAATCTGACATTTATTCTGTAAAAAATCATATAAATATTTGTTTGCGCGCCCGAATTTTATAATTTTTCATCATCTTTTATCCGCAGTATAGGTCCAAAAGCATGTTTATGAACGTTTTAACAAAACTATCCATTTCAAAAATATGTAAAATCTGACTTTATTTTTGTAAAAAATCATATAAATATTTGCTTCCGCGCCCGAATTTTATGATTTCTCATCATATTTTAGCTAAAAGAAAACATTGCAACAAGAAAATTGCTATTTCAAGTGTGTTAGGTATTCTAGAATCCAGCCCATGTAGCTTACAATATACAACGTATTCATCAAAAATAGATAAAATCTGACTTTTTTTTTGTAAAAAATCATATAAATATTTGTTTGCGCGCCCGAATTTTATAATTTTTCATCATATTTTATCCGCAATATAGGTCCAAAAGCATGTTTATGAATGTTTTAACAAAAATATCCATTTCAAGAATAGGAAAAATCTGACTATATTTTTGTAAAAAATCATATAATTATTTGCTTCCGCGCCCGAATTTTATGATTTTTCATAATATTTTAGGTAAAAGAAAACATTGCAACAAGAAAATTGCTATTTCAAGTGTGTTAGGTATTCTAGAATCCACCCCATGTAGCTTACAATATACAACGTATTCATCAAAAATAGGAAAAATCTGACTTTTTTTTTTGTAAAAAATCATATAAATATTTGCTTCCGCGCCCGAATTTTATGATTTTTCATCATATTTTAGCTAAAAGAAAACATTGCAACAAGAAAATTGCTATTTCAAGTGTGGTAGGTATTCTAGAATCCAGCCAATGAAGCTTACAATATACAACGTATTCATCAAAAATAGTTAAAATCTGACTTTTTTTTGTAAAAAATCATATAAATATTTGTTTGCGCGCCCGAATTTTATAATTTTTCATCATATTTTATCCGCAGTATAGGTCCAAAAGCATGTTTATGAACGTTTTAACAAAAATATCCATTTGAAAAATATGTAAAATCTGACTTTATTTTTGTAAAAAATCATATAAATATTTGCTTCTGCGCCCGAATTTTATGATTTCTCATCATATTTTAGCTAAAAGAAAACATTGCAACAAGAAAATTGCTATTTCAAGTGTGTTAGGTATTCTAGAATCCAGCCCATGTAGCTTACAATATACAACGTATTCTTCAAAAACAGGTAAAATCTGACTTTTTTTTTGGAAAAAATCATATAAATATTTGTTTGCGCGCCCGAATTTTATAATTTTTCATCATATTTTATCCGCAATATAGGTCCAAAAGCATGTTTATGAATGTTTCAACAAAAATATCCATTTCAAGAATAGGAAAAATCTGACTTTATTTTTGTAAAAAATCATATAAATATTTGCTTCCGCGCCCGAATTTTATGATTTTTCATCATATTTTAGGTAAAAGAAAACATTGCAACAAGAAAATTGCTATTTTAAGTGTGGTAGGTATTCTATAATCCAGCCCATGTAGCTTACAATATACAACGTATTCATCAAAAATAGGAAAAATCTGACTTTTTTTGTAAAAAATCATATAAATATTTGTTTGCGCGCCCGAATTTTATAATTTTTCATCATATTTTATCCGCAGTATAGGTCCAAAAGCATGTTTATTAATGTTTTAACAAAAATATCCATTTCAAGGATAGGAAAAATCTGACTTAATTTTTGTAAAAAATCATAAATATTTGCTTCCGCGCCCGAATTTTATGATTTTTCATCATAATTTACGTAAAAGAAAACATTGCAACAAAAAAATTGCTATTTCAAGTATGGTAGGTATTCTAGAATCCAGCCAATGAAGCTTACAATATACAACGTATTCATCAAAAATAGTAAATATCTGAATTTTTTTTTGTAAAAAATCATATAAATATTTTTTTTGCGCGCCCGAATTTTATAATTTTTCATCATATTTTATCCGCAGTATAGGTCCAAAAGCATGTTTATGAACGTTTTAATAAAAATATCCATTTCAAAAGTATGTAAAATCTGACTTTATTTTTGTAAAAAATCATATAAATATTTGCTTCCGCGCCCGAATTTTATGATTTCTCATCATATTTTAGCTAAAAGAAAACATTGCAACAAGAAAATTGCTATTTCAAGTGTGTTAGGTATTCTAGAATCCAGCCCATGTAGCTTACAATGTACAACGTATTCATCAAAAATAGGTAAAATCTGAATTTTTTTTGTAAAAAATCATATAAATATTTGTTTGCGCGCCCGAATTTTATAATTTTTCATCATATTTTATCCGCAGTATAGGTCCAAAAGCATGTTTATGAATGTTTTAACATAAATATCCATTTCAAGAATATGTAAAATCTGACTTTATTTTTGTAAAAAATCATATAAATATTTGCTTCCGCGCCCGAATTTTATGATTTTTCATCATATTTTAGGTAAAAGAAAACATTGCAACAAGAAAATTGCTATTTCAAGTGTGGTAGGTGTTCTAGAATCCAGCCAATGAAGCTTACAATATACAACGTATTCATCAAAAATAGTTAAAATCTGACTTTTTTTTTGTAAAAAATCATATAAATATTTGTTTGCGCGCCCGAATTTTATAATTTTTCATCATATATAATTCGCAGTATAGGTCCAAAAGCATGTTTATGAACGTTTTAACAAAAATATCCATTTCAAAAATATGTAATATCTGACTTTATTTTTGTAAAAAATCATATAAATATTTGCTTCTGCGCCCGAATTTTATGATTTCTCATCATATTTTAGCTAAAAGAAAACATTGCAACAAGAAAATTGCTAGTTCAAGTGTGTTAGGTATTCTAGAATCCAGCCCATGTAGCTTACAATATACAACGTATTCATCAAAAACAGGTAAAATATGACTTTTTTTTTGTAAAAAATCATATAAATATTTGTTTGCGCGCCCGAATTTTATAATTTTTCATCATATTTTATCCGCAATATAGGTCCAAAAGCATGTTTATGAATGTTTTAACAAAAATATCCATTTCAAGAATAGGAAAAATCTGACTTTATTTTTGTAAAAACTCATATAAATATTTGCTTCCGCGCCCGAATTTTATGACTTTTCATCATATTTTAGGTAAAAGAAAACATTGCAACAAGAAAATTGCTATTTTAAGTGTGGTAGGTATTCTAGAATCCAGCCCATGTAGCTTACAATATACAACTTATTCATCAAAAATAGGAAAAATCTGACTTTTTTTTTTAAAAAAATCATATAAATATTTGTTTGCGCGCCCGAATTTTATAATTTTTCATCATATTTTATCCGCAGTATAGGTCCAAAAGCATGTTTATGAATGTTTTAACAAAAATTATCCATTTCAAGAATAGGAAAAATCTGACTTTATTTTTGTAAAAAATCATATAAATATTTGCTACCGCGCCCGAATTTTATGATTTTTCATCATAATTTACGTAAAAGAAAACATTGCAACAAAAAAATTGCTATTTCAAGTGTGGTAGGTATTCTAGAATCCAGCCAATGAAGCTTACAATATACAATATCATATAAATATTTGCTTCCGCGCCCGAATTTTATGATTTCTCATCATATTTTAGCTAAAAGAAAACATTGCAACAAGAAAATTGCTATTTCAAGTGTAGTAGGTATTTTAGAATAAAGCCCATGTAGCTTACAATATACAACGTATTCATCAAAAATAGGTAAAATCTGACTTTTTTTTTGTAAAAAATCATATAAATATTTGTTTGCGCGCCTGAATTTAATAATTTTTCATCATATTTTATCCGCAATATAGGTCCAAAAGCATGTTTATGAATGTTTTAACAAAAATATCCATTTCAAGAATAGGAAAAATCTGACTTTATTTTTGTAAAAAATCATATAAATATTTGCTTCCGCGCCCGAATTTTATGATTTTTTATCATATTTTAGGTAAAAGAAAACATTGCAACAAGAAAATTGCTATTTCAAGTGTGGTAGGTATTCTAGAATCCAGCCAATGAAGCTTACAATATACAACGTATTCATCAAAAATAGTTAAAATCTGACTTTTTTTTTGTAAAAAATCATATAAATATTTGTTTGCGCGCCCGAATTTTATAATTTTTCATCATCTTTTATCCGCAGTGTAGGTCCAAAAGCATGTTTATGAACGTTTTAACAAAAATATCCATTTCAAAAATATGTAAAATCTGACTTTATTTTTGTAAAAAATCATATAAATATTTGCTTCTGCGCCCGAATTTTATGATTTCTCATCATATTTTAGTTAAAAGAAAACATTGCAACAAGAAAAATGCTATTTCAAGTGTGTTAGGTATTCTAGAATCCAGCCCATGTAGCTTACAATATACAACGTATTCATCAAAAACAGGTAAAATTTGAATTTTTTTTGTAAAAAATCATATAAATATTTGTTTGCGCGCCCGAATTTTATAATTTTTTATCATATTTTATCCGCAGTATATGTTCAAAAGCATGTTTATGAATGTTTTAACAAAAATATCCATTTCAAGGATAGGAAAAATCTGACTTTATTTTTGTAAAAAATCATATAAATATTTGTTTGCGAGCCCGAATTTTATAATTTTTCATCATATTTTATCCGCAATATAGGTCCAAAAGCATGTTTATGAATGTTTTAACAAAAATATCCATTTCAAGAATAGCAAAAATCTGACTTTATTTTTGTAAAAAATCATATAAATATTTGCTACCGCGCCCGAATTTTGTGATTTTTCATCATAATTTACGTAAAAGAAAACATTGCAACAAAAAAATTGCTATTTCAAGTGTGGTAGGTATTCTAGAATCCAGCCAATGAAGCTTACAATATACAACGTATTCATCAAAAATAGTTAAAATCTGACTTTTTTTTGTAAAAAATCGTAAATATTTGTTTGCGCGCCCGAATTTTATAATTTTTCATCATATTTTATCCGCAGTATATGTTCAAAAGCATGTTTATGAATGTTTTAACAAAAATATCCATTTCAAGGATAGGAAAAATCTGACTTTATTTTTGTAAAAAATCATATAAATATTTGCTTCAGCGCCCGAATTTTATGATTTTTCATCATAATTTACGTAAAAGAAAACATTGCAACAAAAAAATTGCTATTTCAAGTGTGGTAGGTATTCTAGAATCCAGCCAATGAAGCTTACAATATACAACGTATTCATCAAAAATAGTAAATATCTGAATTTTTTTTTGTTAAAAATCATATAAATATTTTTTTGCGCGCCCGAATTTTATAATTTTTCATCATATTTTATCCGCAGTATAGGTCCAAAAGCATGTTTATGAACGTTTTAATAAAAATATCCATTTCAAAAGTATGTAAAATCTGACTTTATTTTTGTAAAAAATCATATAAATATTTGCTTCCGCGCCCGAATTTTATGATTTCTCATCATATTTTAGCTAAAAGAAAACATTGCAACAAGAAATTTGCTATTTCAAGTGTGTTAGGTATTCTAGAATCCAGCCCATGTAGCTTACAATGTACAACGTATTCATCAAAAATAGGTAAAATCTGAATTTTTTTTGTAAAAAATCATATAAATATTTGTTTGCGCGCCCGAATTTTATAATTTTTTATCATATTTTATCCGCAGTGTAGGTCCAAAAGCATGTTTATGAACGTTTTAACAAAAATATCCATTTCAAAAATATGTAAAATCTGACTTTATTTTTGTTAAAAATCATATAAATATTTGCTTCCGAGCCCGAATTTTATGATTTTTCATCATATTTTAGCTAAAAGAAAACATTGCAACAAGAAAATTGCTATTTCAAGTGTGGTAGGTATTCTAGAATCCAGCCCATGTAGCTTACAATATACAACGTATTCATGAAAAATAGGAAAAATCTGACTTTTTTTTTGTAAAAAATCATATAAATATTTATTGGCGCGCCCGAATTTTATAATTTTTCATTATATTTTATCCGCAGTATAGGTCCAAAATCATGTTTATGAATGTTTTAACAAAAATATCCATTTCAAAAATATGTAAAATCTGAATTTATTTTTGTAAAAAATTATATAAATAATTGCTTCCGAGCCCGAATTTTATGATTTTTCATCATATTTTAGCTAACAGAAACATTGCAATAAGAAAATTGCTATTTCAAGTGTGTTAGGTATTCTAGAATCCAGCCCATGTAGCTTATAATATACAACGTATTCATAAAAAATAGGTAAAGTCTGACTTTTTTTTGTAAAAAATCATATAAATATTTGTTTGCGCGCCCGAATTTTATAATTTTTCATCATATTTTATCCGCAGTATAGGTCCAAAAGCATGTTTATGAATGTGTTAACATAAATATCCATTTCAAGAATAGGAAAAATCTGACTTTATTTTTGTAAAAATCATATAAATATTTGCTTCCGCGCCCGAATTTTATGATTTTTCATCATATTTTAGCTAAAAGAAAACATTGCAACAAGAAAATTGCTATTTCAAGTGTGGTAGGTATTCTAGAATCCAGCCCATGTAGCTTACAATATACAACGTATTCATGAAAAATAGGAAAAATCTGACTTTTTTTTTGTAAAAAATCATATAAATATTTATTGGCGCGCCCGAATTTTATAATTTTTCATCATATTTTATCCGCAGTATAGGTGCAAAAGCATGTTTATGAATGTTTTAACAAAAATATCCATTTCAAGAATAGGAAAAATCTGACTTTCTTTTTGTAAAAAATCATATAAATATATGCTTCCGCGCCCGAATTTTATGATTTTTCATCATAATTTACGTAAAAGAAAACATTGCAACAAAAAAATTGCTATTTCAAGTGTGGTAGGTATTCTAGAATCCAGCCAATGAAGCTTACAATATACAACGTATTTATCAAAAATAATTAAAATCTGACTTTTTTTTTGTAAAAAATCATATAAATATTTGCTTCCGCGCTCGAATTTTATAATATTTCATCATATTTTATCCATAGTATAGGTCCAAAATCATGTTTATGAACGTTTTAACAAAAATATCCATTTCAAAATAATGTAAAATCTGAATTTATTTTTGTAAAAAATCATATAAATATTTGCACGCGCTATCTCAGAGTTTTTTTTATTTCTACAGAATTTGCTAGCTACAATTCTCACTTTGGTACTTTGGTATAGTTCTCAACAACTTCCTTTCAACTTTTACATCATTAATAGTAGGTTAAGAATTCTTAGATATATTTGTCATACAGTTCTGACTTTTTTTTTGTAAAAAATCATATAAATATTTGCTTCCGCGCTCGAATTTTATAATATTTCATCATATTTTATCCATAGTATAGGTCCAAAAGCATGTTTATGAACGTTTTAACAAAAATATCCATTTCAAAAATATGTAATATCTGACTTTATTTTTGTAAAAAATCATATAAATATTTGCTTCTGCGCCCGAATTTTATGATTTCTCATCATATTTTAGCTAAAAGAAAACATTGCAACAAGAAAATTGCTAGTTCAAGTGTGTTAGGTATTCTAGAATCCAGCCCATGTAGCTTACAATATACAACGTATTCATCAAAAACAGGTAAAATATGACTTTTTTTTTGTAAAAAATCATATAAATATTTGTTTACGCGCCCGAATTTTATAATTTTTCATCATATTTTATCCGCAATATAGGTCCAAAAGCATGTTTATGAATGTTTTAACAAAAATATCCATTTCAAGAATAGGAAAAATCTGACTTTATTTTTGTAAAAACTCATATAAATATTTGCTTCCGCGCCCGAATTTTATGACTTTTGATCATATTTTAGGTAAAAGAAAACATTGCAACAAGAAAATTGCTATTTTAAGTGTGGTAGGTATTCTAGAATCCAGCCCATGTAGCTTACAATATACAACTTATTCATCAAAAATAGGAAAAATCTGACTTTTTTTTTTAAAAAAATCATATAAATATTTGTTTGCGCGCCCGAATTTTATAATTTTTCATCATATTTTATCCGCAATATAGGTCCAAAAGCATGTTTATGAATGTTTTAACAAAAATATCCATTTCAAGAATAGGAAAAATCTGACTTTATTTTTGTAAAAAATCATATAAATATTTGCTACCGCGCCCGAATTTTATGATTTTTCATCATAATTTACGTAAAAGAAAACATTGCAACAAAAAAATTGCTATTTCAAGTGTGGTAGGTATTCTAGAATCCAGCCAATGAAGCTTACAATATACAACGTATTCATCAAAAATAGTTAAAATCTGACTTTTTTTTTGTAAAAAATCGTAAATATTTGTTTGCGCGCCCGAATTTTATAATTTTTCATCATATTTTATCCGCAGTATAGGTCCAAAAGCATGTTTATGAATGTTTTAACAAAAGTATCCATTTCAAGAATAGAAAAAATCTGACTTTCTTTTTGTAAAAAATCATATAAATATATGCTTCCGCGCCCGAATTTTATGATTTTTCATCATAATTTACGTAAAAGAAAACATTGCAACAAAAAATTGCTATATCAAGTGTGGTAGGTATTCTTGAATCCAGCCAAAGAAGCTTACAATATACAACGTATTCATAAAAATTAGGTAAAATCTGACTTTTTTTGTAAAATATCATATAAATATTTGTTTGCGCGCCCGAATTTTATAATTTTTCATCATATTTTATCCGCAGTATAGGTCCAAAAGCATGTTTATGAATGTTTTAACATAAATATCCATTTCAAGAATAGGAAAAATCTGCCTTTATTTTTGTAAAAATCATATAAATATTTGCTTCCACGCACGAATTTTATGATTTTTCATCATATTTCAGCTAAAAGAAAACATTGCAACAAGAAAAGTGCTATTTCAAGTGTGATAGGTATTCTAGAATCCAGCCCATGTAGCTTACAATATAAAACGTATTCATCAAAAATAGGAAAAATCTGACCTTTTTTTTTGTAAAAAATCATATAAATATTTATTGGCGCGCCCGAATTTTATAATTTTTCATCATATTTTATCCGCAATATAGGTCCAAAAGCATGTTTATGAATGTTTTAACAAAAATATCCATTTCAAGAATAGGAAAAATCTGACTTTATTTTTGTAAAAAATCATATAAATATTTGCTTCCGCGCCCGAATTTTATGATTTTTCATCATATATTAGGTAAAAGAAAACATTGCAACAAGAAAATTGCTATTTTAAGTGTGGTAGGTATTCTAGAATCCAGCCCATGTAGCTTACAATATACAACGTATTCATGAAAAATAGGAAAAATCTGACTTTTTTTTTGTAAAAAATCATATAAATATTTGTTTGCGAGCCCGAATTTTATAATTTTTCATCATATTTTATCCGCAGTATAGGTCCAAAAGCATGTTTATGAATGTTTTAACAAAAATATCCATTTCAAGAATAGCAAAAATCTGACTTTATTTTTGTAAAAAATCATATAAATATTTGCTACCGCGCCCGAATTTTGTGATTTTTCATCATAATTTACGTAAAAGAAAACATTGCAACAAAAAAATTGCTATTTCAAGTGTGGTAGGTATTCTAGAATCCAGCCAATGAAGCTTACAATATACAACGTATTCATCAAAAATAGTTAAAATCTGACTTTTTTTTGTAAAAAATCGTAAATATTTGTTTGCGCGCCCGAATTTTATAATTTTTCATCATATTTTATCCGCAGTATATGTTCAAAAGCATGTTTATGAATGTTTTAACAAAAATATCCATTTCAAGGATAGGAAAAATCTGACTTTATTTTTGTAAAAAATCATATAAATATTTGCTTCCGCGCCCGAATTTTATGATTTTTCATCATAATTTACGTAAAAGAAAACATTGCAACAAAAAAATTGCTATTTCAAGTGTGGTAGGTATTCTAGAATCCAGCCAATGAAGCTTACAATATACAACGTATTCATCAAAAATAGTAAATATCTGAATTTTTTTTTGTTAAAAATCATATAAATATTTTTTTGCGCGCCCGAATTTTATAATTTTTCATCATATTTTATCCGCAGTATAGGTCCAAAAGCATGTTTATGAACGTTTTAATAAAAATATCCATTTCAAAAGTATGTAAAATCTGACTTTATTTTTGTAAAAAATCATATAAATATTTGCTTCCGCGCCCGAATTTTATGATTTCTCATCATATTTTAGCTAAAAGAAAACATTGCAACAAGAAAATTGCTATTTCAAGTGTGTTAGGTATTCTAGAATCCAGCCCATGTAGCTTACAATGTACAACGTATTCATCAAAAATAGGTAAAATCTGAATTTTTTTTGTAAAAAATCATATAAATATTTGTTTGCGCGCACGAATTTTATAATTTTTTATCATATTTTATCCGCAGTGTAGGTCCAAAAGCATGTTTATGAACGTTTTAACAAAAATATCCATTTCAAAAATATGTAAAATCTGACTTTATTTTTGTTAAAAATCATATAAATATTTGCTTCCGAGCCCGAATTTTATGATTTTTCATCATATTTTAGCTAAAAGAAAACATTGCAACAAGAAAATTGCTATTTCAAGTGTGGTAGGTATTCTAGAATCCAGCCCATGTAGCTTACAATATACAACGTATTCATGAAAAATAGGAAAAATCTGACTTTTTTTTTGTAAAAAATCATATAAATATTTATTGGCGCGCCCGAATTTTATAATTTTTCATTATATTTTATCCGCAGTATAGGTCCAAAATCATGTTTATGAACGTTTTAACAAAAATATCCATTTCAAAAATATGTAAAATCTGAATTTATTTTTGTAAAAAATTATATAAATAATTGCTTCCGAGCCCGAATTTTATGATTTTTCATCATATTTTAGCTAACAGAAAACATTGCAATAAGAAAATTGCTATTTCAAGTGTGTTAGGTATTCTAGAATCCAGCCCATGTAGCTTATAATATACAACGTATTCATAAAAAATAGGTAAAGTCTGACTTTTTTTTGTAAAAAATCATATAAATATTTGTTTGCGCGCCCGAATTTTATAATTTTTCATCATATTTTATCCGCAGTATAGGTCCAAAAGCATGTTTATGAATGTTTTAACATAAATATCCATTTCAAGAATAGGAAAAATCTGACTTTATTTTTGTAAAAATCATATAAATATTTGCTTCCGCGCCCGAATTTAATGATTTTTCATCATATTTTAGCTAAAAGAAAACATTGCAACAAGAAAATTGCTATTTCAAGTGTGGTAGGTATTCTAGAATCCAGCCCATGTAGCTTACAATATACAACGTATTCATGAAAAATAGGAAAAATCTGACTTTTTTTTTGTAAAAAATCATATAAATATTTATTGGCGCGCCCGAATTTTATAATTTTTCATCATATTTTATCCGCAGTATAGGTGCAAAAGCATGTTTATGAATGTTTTAACAAAAATATCCATTTCAAGAATAGGAAAAATCTGAATTTCTTTTTGTAAAAAATCATATAAATATATGCTTCCGCGCCCGAATTTTATGATTTTTCATCATAATTTACGTAAAAGAAAACATTGCAACAAAAAAATTGCTATTTCAAGTGTGGTAGGTATTCTAGAATCCAGCCAATGAAGCTTACAATATACAACGTATTTATCAAAAATAGTTAAAATCTGACTTTTTTTTTGTAAAAAATCATATAAATATTTGCTTCCGCGCTCGAATTTTATAATATTTCATCATATTTTATCCATAGTATAGGTCCAAAATCATGTTTATGAACGTTTTAACAAAAATATCCATTTCAAAAATATGTAAAATCTGAATTTATTTTTGTAAAAAATCATATAAATATTTGCTTCCGAGCCCGAATTTTATGATTTTTCATCATATTTTAGCTAAAAAAAAACATTGCAACAAAAAAATTGCTATTTCAAGTGTGGTAGGTATTCTAGAATCCAGCCAATGAAGCTTACAATATACAACGTATTTATCAAAAATAGTTAAAATCTGACTTTTTTTTTGTAAAAAATCATATAAATATTTGCTTCCGCGCTCGAATTTTATAATATTTCATCATATTTTATCCATAGTATAGGTCCAAAAGCATGTTTATGAACGTTTTAACAAAAATATCCATTTCAAAAATATGTAATATCTGACTTTATTTTTGTAAAAAATCATATAAATATTTGCTTCTGCGCCCGAATTTTATGATTTCTCATCATATTTTAGCTAAAAGAAAACATTGCAACAAGAAAATTGCTAGTTCAAGTGTGTTAGGTATTCTAGAATCCAGCCCATGTAGCTTACAATATACAACGTATTCATCAAAAACAGGTAAAATATGACTTTTTTTTTGTAAAAAATCATATAAATATTTGTTTGCGCGCCCGAATTTTATAATTTTTCATCATATTTTATCCGCAATATAGGTCCAAAAGCATGTTTATGAATGTTTTAACAAAAATATCCATTTCAAGAATAGGAAAAATCTGACTTTATTTTTGTAAAAACTCATATAAATATTTGCTTCCGCGCCCGAATTTTATGACTTTTCATCATATTTTAGGTAAAAGAAAACATTGCAACAAGAAAATTGCTATTTTAAGTGTGGTACTTATTCTAGAATCCAGCCCATGTAGCTTACAATATACAACTTATTCATCAAAAATAGGAAAAATCTGACTTTTTTTTTTAAAAAAATCATATAAATATTTGTTTGCGCGCTCGAATTTTATAATTTTTCATCATATTTTATACGCAATATAGGTCCAAAAGCATGTTTATGAATGTTTTAACAAAAATATCCATTTCAAGAATAGGACAAATCTGACTTTATTTTTGTAAAAAATCATATAAATATTTATTGGCGCGCCCGAATTTTATAATTTTTCATTATATTTTATCCGCAGTATAGGTCCAAAATCATGTTTATGAACGTTTTAACAAAAATATCCATTTCAAAAATATGTAAAATCTGAATTTATTTTTGTAAAAAATCATATAAATAATTGCTTCCGCGCCCGTATTTTATGATTTTTCATAATATTTTAGGTAAAAGAAAACATTGCAACAAGAAAATTGTTATTTCAAGTGTGTTAGGTATTCTAGAATCCAGCCCAAGTAGCTTACAATATACAACGTATTCATCAAAAATAGGAAAAATCTGACTTTTTTTTTGTAAAAAATCATATAAATATTTGCTTCCGCGCCCGAATTTTATGATTTTTCATCATATTTTAGCTAAAAGAAAACATTGCAACAAGAAAATTGCTATTTCAAGTGTGGTAGGTATTCTAGAATCTAGCCCATGTAGCCTACAATATACAACGTATTCATCAAAAATAGGAAATTTCTGACCTTTTTTTTTGTAAAAAATCATATAAATATTTGTTTGCGCGCCCGAATATTATAATTTTTCATCATATTTTATCCGCAGTATAGGTCCAAAAGCATGTTTATGAATGTTTTAACAAAAATATCCATTTCAAGAATAGGAAAAATCTGACTTTATTTTTGTAAAAAATCATATAAATATTTGCTTCCGCGCCCGAATTTTATTATTTTTCATCATAATTTACGTAAAAGAAAACATTGCAACAAAAAAATTGCTATTTCAAGTGTGGTAGGTATTCTAGAATCCAGCCAATGAAGCTTACAATATACAACGTATTCATCAAAAATAGTTAAAATCTAATTTTTTTTTGTAAAAAATCATATAAATATTTGCTTCTGCGCCTGTATTTTATGATTTTTCATAATATTATAGGTAAAAGAAAACATTGCAACAAGAAAATTGCTATTTCAAGTGTGTTAGGTATTCTAGAATCCAGCCCATGTAGCTTACAATATACAACGTACTCATCAAAAATAGGAAAAATCTGACTTTTTTTTTGTAAAAAATCATATAAATATTTGCTTCCGCGCCCGAATTTTATGATTTTTCATCATATTTTAGCTAAAAGAACACATTGCAACAAGAAAATTGCTATTTCAAGTATGGTAGGTATTCTAGAATCCAGCCTATGTAGCTTACAATATACAACGTATTCATCAAAAATAGGAAAAATCTGACCTTTTTTTTGTAAAAAATCATATAGATATTTGTTTGCGCGCCCGTATATTATAATTTTTCATCATATTTTATCCGCAGTATAGGTCCAAAAGCAAGTTTATGAATGTTTTAACAAAAATATCCATTTCAAGAATAGGAAAAATCTGACTTTATTTTTGTAAAAAATCATATAAATATTTGCTTCCGCGCCCGAATTTTATTATTTTTCATCATAATTTACGTAAAAGAAAACATTGCAACAAAAAAATTGCTATTTCAAGTGTGGTAGGTATTCTAGAATCCAGCCAATGAAGCTTACAATATACAACGTATTCATCAAAAATAGGAAAAATCTGACTTTTTTTTTGTAAAAAATCATATAAATATTTGTTTGCGCGCCCGAATTTTATAATTTTTCATCATATTTTATCCGCAGTATAGGTCCAAAAGCATGTTTATGAATGTTTTAACAAAAATATCCATTTCAAGAATAGGAAAAATCTGACTTTATTTTTGTAAAAAATCATATAAATATTTGCTTCCGCGCCCGAATTTTATGATTTCTCATCATATTTTAGCTAAAAGAAAACATTGCAACAAGAAAATTGCTATTTCAAGTGTGTTAGGTATTCTAGAATCCAGCCAATGAAGCTTACAATATACAACGTGTTCATCAAAAATAGGTAAAATCTGACTTAATTTTTGTAAAAAATTATATAAATATTTGCTTCCGCGCTCGAATTTTATAATTTTTCATCATATTTTATCCATAGTATTGGTCCTAAATCATGTTTATGAACGTTTTAACAAAAATATCCATTTCAAAAATATGTAAAATCTGACTTTATTTTTGTAAAAAATCATATAAATATTTGCTTCCGCGCCCAAATTTTATGATTTTTCATCATATTGTAGCTAAAAGAAAACATTGCAACAAGAAAATTGCTATTTCAAGTGTAGTAGGTATTCTAGAATCCAGCCCATGTAGCTTACAGTATACAACGTATTCATCAAAAATAGGAAAAATCTGACTTTTTTTTTTGTAAAAAATCATATAAATATTTGTTTGCGCGTCCGAATTTTATAATTTTTCATCATATTTTATCCGCTGTATTGGTCTAAAAGCATGTTTATAAATGTTTTAACAAAAATATCCATTTCAAGAATAGGGAAAATCCGACTTTATTTTTGTAAAAAATCATATAAATATTTGCTTCCGCGCCCGAATTTAATGATTTCTCATCATATTTTAGCTAAAAGAAAACATTGCAACAAGAAAATTGCTATTTCAAGTGTGTTAGGTATTCTAGAATCCAGCCCATGTAGCTTACAATATACAACGTATTCATCAAAAATAGGTAAAATCTGACTTTTTTTTGTAAAAAATCATATAAATATTTGTTTGCGCGCCCGAATTTTATAATTTTTCATCATATTTTATCCGCAATATAGGTCTAAAAGCATGTTTATGAATGTTTTAACAAAAATATCCATTTCAAGTATAGGAAAAATCTGACTTTATTTTTGTAAAAAATCATATAAATAGTTGCTTCCGCGCCCGCATTTTATGATTTTTCATCATATTTTAGGTAAAAGAAAACATTGCAACAAGAAAATTGCTATTTTAAGTGTGGTAGGTATTCTAGAATCCAGCCAATGAAGCTTACAATATACAACGTATTCATCAAAAATAGTTAAAATCTGACTTTTTTTTGTAAAAAATCATATAAATATTTGTTTGCGCGCCCGAATTTTATAATTTTTCATCATATTTTATCCGCAGTATAGGTCCAAAAGCATGTTTATGAATGTTTTAACAAAAATATCCATTTCAAAAATATGTAAAATCTGACTTTCTTTTTGTAAAAAATCATATATATATTTCATTCCGAGCCCAAATTTTATGATTTTTACTCATATTTTAGCTAAAAGAAAACATTGCAACAAGAAAATTGCTATTTCAAGTGTGCTAGGTATTCTAGAATCCAGCCCATGTAGCTTACAATATACAATGTATTCATCAAAAATAGGTAAAATCTGACTTTCTTTTGTAAAAAATCATATAAATATTAGTTTGCGCGCCCGAATTTTATAATTTTTCATCATATTTTATCCGCAGTATAGGTCCAAAAGCATGTTTATGAATGTTTGAACATAAATATCCATTTCAAGAATAGGAAAAATCTGACTTTATTTTTGTAAAAAATCATATAAATATTTGCTTCCGCGCCCGAATTTTATGATTTTTTATCATATTTTAGCTAAAAGAAAACATTGCAACAAGAAAATTGCTATTTCAAGTGTGGTAGGAATTCTAGAATCCAGCCCATGTAGCTTACAATATACAACGTATTCATCAAAAATAGGAAAAATCTGACTTTTTTTTTGTAAAAAATCATATAAATATTTGTTTGCGCGCCCGAATTTTATAATTTTTCATCATATTTTATCCGCAGTATAGGTCCAAAAGCATGTTTATGATTGTTTTAACAAAAATATCCATTTCAAGAATAGGAAAAATCTGACTTTATTTTTGTAAAAAATCATATAAATATTTGCTTCCGCGCCCGAATTTTGTGATTTTTTATCATATTTTAGCTAAAAGAAAACATTGCAACAAGAAAATTGCTATTTCAAGTGTGGTAGGAATTCTAGAATCCAGCCCATGTAGCTTACAATATACAACGTATTCATCAAAAATAGGAAAAATCTGACTTTTTTTTTGTAAAAAATCATATAAATATTTGTTTGCGAGCCCGAATTTTATAATTTTTCATCATATTTTATCCGCAATATAGGTCTAAAAGCATGTTTATGAATGTTTTAACAAAAATATCCATTTCAAGAATAGGAAAAATCTGACTTTATTTTTGTAAAAAATCATATAAATAATTGCTTCCGCGCCCGAATTTTATGATTTTTCATCATATTTTAGGTAAAAGAAAACATTGCAACAAGAAAATTGCTATTTTAAGTGAGGTAGGTATTCTAGAATCCAGCCAATGAAGCTTACAATATACAACGTATTCATGAAAAATAGGTAAAATCTGACTTAATTTTTGTAAAAAATTATATAAATATTTGCTTCCGCGCTCGAATTTTATAATTTTGAATCATATTTTATCCATAGTATAGGTCCAAAATCATGTTTATGAACGTTTTAACAAAAATATCCATTTGAAAAATATGTAAAAACCGGATTTTTTTTTTTTTGTAAAAAATCATATAAATATTTGTTTGCGCGCCCGAATTTTATAATTTTTTATCATATTTTATCCGCAGTATAGGTCCAAAAGCATGTTTATGAACGTTTTAACAAAAATATCCATTTCAAAAATATGTAAAATCCGACTTTATTTTTGTAAAAAATCATATAAATATTTGCTTCCGCGCCCGAATTTTATGATTTCTCATCATATTTTAGCTAAAAGAAAACATTGCAACAAGAAAATTGCTATTTCAAGTGTGTTAGGTATTCTGGAATCCAGTCCATGTAGCTTACAATATACAACGTATTCATCAAAAATAGGTAAAATCTGACTTTTTTTTTGTAAAAAAATTGTATAAATATTTGCTTCCGCACTCGAATTTTATAATTTTTCATCATATTTTATCCATAGTATAGGTCCAAAATCATGTTTATGAACGTTTTAACAAAAATATCCATTTCAAAAATATGTAAAATCTGACTTTCTTTTTGTAAAAAATCATATAAATATTTGCTTCCGCGCCCGAATTTTATGATTTTTTATCATAATTTACGTAAAAGAAAACATTGCAACAAAATATTGCTATTTCAAGTGTGGTAGGTATTCCAGAATCCAGCCAATGAAGCTTACAATATACAACGTATTCACCAAAAATAGTTAAAATCTGACTTTTTTTTGTAAAAAATCATATAAATATTTGTTTGCGCACCCGAATTTTATAATTTTTCATCATATTTTATCCGCAGTATAGGTCCAAAAGCATGTTTGTAAATGTTTTAACAAAAATATCCATTTCAAAAATATGTAAAATCCGACTTTATTTTTGTAAAAAATCATAAATATTTGCTTCCGCGCCCGAATTTTATGATTTTTTATCATAATTTACGTAAAAGAAAACATTGCAACAAAAAATTGCTATTTCAAGTGTGGTAGGTATTCCAGAATCCAGCCAATGAAGCTTACAATATACAACGTATTCACCAAAAATAGTTAAAATCTGACTTTTTTTTGTAAAAAATCATATAAATATTTGTTTGCGCGCCCGAATTTTGTAATTTTTCATCATATTTTATCCGCAGTATAGGTCCAAAAGCATGTTTATGAACGTTTTAACGAATATATCCATTTCAAAAATATGTAAAATCTGACTTTTTTTTTGTAAAAAATCATATAAATATTTGTTTGCGCGCCCGAATTTTATAATTTTTCATCATATTTTATCCGCAGTATTGGTCCAAAAGCATGTTTATGAACGTTTTAACGAATATATCCATTTCAAAAATATGTAAAATCTGACTTTCTTTTTGTAAAAAATCATATAAATATTTGTTTGCGCGCCCGAATTTTATGATTTCTCATCATATTTTAGCTAAAAGAAAACATTGCAACAAGAAAATTGCTATTTCAAGTGTGTTAGGTATTCTAGAATCCAGCCCATGTAGCTTACAATATACAACGTATTCATCAAAAATAGGTAAAATCTGACTTTTTTTTTGTAAAAAATCATATAAATATTTGTTTGCGCGGCCGAATTTTATAATTTTTCATCATATTTTATTCGCAATATAGGTCCAAAAGCATGTTTATGAATGTTTTAACAAAAATATCCATTTCAAGAATAATTTGTTTTTGTAAAAAATTATATAAATATTTGCTTCCGCGCTCGAATTTTATAATTTTTCATCATATTTTATCCATAGTATAGGTCCAAAATCATGTTTGTGAACGTTTTAACAAAAATATCCATTTCAAAAATATGTAAAATCTGACTTTTTTTTTTGTATAAAATCATATAAATATTTGTTTGCGCGCCCGAATTTTATAATTTTTTATCATATTTTATCCGCGGTATAGGTCCAAAAGCATGTTTGTGAATGTTTTAACAAAAATATCCATTTCAAGAATAGGAAAAATCTGACTTTATTTTTGTAAAAAATCATATAAATATTTACTTCCGCGCCCGAATTTTATGTTTTTTTATCTTAATTTACGTAAAAGAAAACATTGCAACAAAAAAATTGCTATTTCAAGTGTGGTAGGTATTCTAGAATCCAGCCAATGAAGCTTACAATATACAACGTATTCATCAAAAGTAGTTAAAATCTGAATTTTTTGTAAAAAATCATATAAATATTTGTTTGCGCGCCCGAATTTTATAATTTTTCATCATATTTTATCCGCAGTATAGGTCCAAAAGCATGTTTATGAACGTTTTAACAAAAATACCCATTTCAAAAATATGTAAAATCTGACTTTATTTTTGTAAAAAATCATATAAATATTTGCTTCCGAGCCCGAATTTTATAATTTTTCATCATACTTTAGCTAAAAGAAAACATTGCAACAAGAAAATTGCTCTTTCAAGTGTGTTAGGTATTCTAGAATCCAGCCCATGTAGCTTACAATATACAACGTATTCATCAAAAATAGGTAAAATCTGACTATTTTTTGTAAAAAATCATATAAATATTTGTTTGCGCGCCCGAATTTTATAATTTTTCATCATATTTTATCCGCAGTATAGGTCCAAAAGCATGTTTATGAATGTTTTAACATAAATTTCCATTTCAAGAATAGGAAAAATCTGACTTTATTTTTGTAAAAAATCATATAAATATTTGCTTTCGCGCCCGAATTTTATGATTTTTCATCATATTTTAGCTAAAAGAAAACATTGCAACAAGAAAATTGCTATTTCAAGTGTGGTAGGTATTCTAGAATCCAGCCTATGTAGCTTACAATATACAACGTATTCATCAAATATAGGAAAAATCTGACTTTTTTTTGTAAAAAATTATATAAATATTTGTTTGCGCGCCCGAATTTTATAATTTTACATCATATTTTATCCGCAGTATAGGTCCAAAAGCATGTTTATGAACGTTTTAACGAATATATCCATTTCAAAAATATGTAAAATCTGACTTTTTTTTTGTAAAAAATCATATAAATATTTGTTTGCGCGCCCGAATTTTATAATTTTTCATCATATTTTATCCGCAGTATTGGTCCAAAAGCATGTTTATGAACGTTTTAACTAATATATCCATTTCAAAAATATGTAAAATCTGACTTTTTTTTTGTAAAAAATCATATAAATATTTGCTTCCGTGCCCGAATTTTATGATTTCTCATCATATTTTAGCTAAAAGAAAACATTGCAAGAAGAAAATTGCTATGTCAAGTGTGTTAGGTATTCTAGAATCCAGCACATGTAGCTTACAATATACAACGTATTCATCAAAAATAGGTAAAATCTGACTTTTTTTTTGTAAAAAATCATATAAATATTTGTTTGCGCGCCCGAATTTTATAATTTTTCATCATATTTTATCCGCGGTATAGGTCCAAAAGCATGTTTGTAAATGTTTTAACAAAAATATCCATTTCAAGAATAGGAAAAATCTGACTTTATTTTTGTAAAAAATCATATAAATATTTACTTCCGCGCCCGAATTTTATGTTTTTTTATCTTAATTTACGTAAAAGAAAACATTGCAACAAAAAAATTGCTATTTCAAGTGTGGTAGGTATTCTAGAATCCAGCCAATGAAGCTTACAATATACAACGTATTCATCAAAAGTAGTTAAAATCTGAATTTTTTGTAAAAAATCATATAAATATTTGTTTGCGCGCCCGAATTTTATAATTTTTCATCATATTTTATCCGCAGTATAGGTCCAAAAGCATGTTTATGAACGTTTTAACAAAAATACCCATTTCAAAAATATGTAAAATCTGACTTTATTTTTGTAAAAAATCATATAAATATTTGCTTCCGAGCCCGAATTTTATAATTTTTCATCATACTTTAGCTAAAAGAAAACATTGCAACAAGAAAATTGCTCTTTCAAGTGTGTTAGGTATTCTAGAATCCAGCCCATGTAGCTTACAATATACAACGTATTCATCAAAAATAGGTAAAATCTGACTTTTTTTTGTAAAAAATCATATAAATATTTGTTTGCGCGCCCGAATTTTATAATTTTTCATCATATTTTATCCGCAGTATAGGTCCAAAAGCATGTTTATGAATGTTTTAACATAAATTTCCATTTCAAGAATAGGAAAAATCTGACTTTATTTTTGTAAAAAATCATATAAATATTTGCTTTCGCGCCCGAATTTTATGATTTTTCATCATATTTTAGCTAAAAGAAAACATTGCAACAAGAAAATTGCTATTTCAAGTGTGTTAGGTATTCTAGAATCCAGCCCATGTAGCTTACAATATACAACGTATTCATCAAAAATAGGTAAAATCTGACTTTTTTTTTGTAAAAAATCATATAAATATTTGTTTGCGCGGCCGAATTTTATAATTTTTCATCATATTTTATTCGCAATATAGGTCCAAAAGCATGTTTATGAATGTTTTAACAAAAATATCCATTTCAAGAATAATTTGTTTTTGTAAAAAATTATATAAATATTTGCTTCCGCGCTCGAATTTTATAATTTTTCATCATATTTTATCCATAGTATAGGTCCAAAATCATGTTTGTGAACGTTTTAACAAAAATATCCATTTCAAAAATATGTAAAATCTGACTTTTTTTTTTGTATAAAATCATATAAATATTTGTTTGCGCGCCCGAATTTTATAATTTTTTATCATATTTTATCCGCGGTATAGGTCCAAAAGCATGTTTGTGAATGTTTTAACAAAAATATCCATTTCAAGAATAGGAAAAATCTGACTTTATTTTTGTAAAAAATCATATAAATATTTACTTCCGCGCCCGAATTTTATGTTTTTTTATCTTAATTTACGTAAAAGAAAACATTGCAACAAAAAAATTGCTATTTCAAGTGTGGTAGGTATTCTAGAATCCAGCCAATGAAGCTTACAATATACAACGTATTCATCAAAAGTAGTTAAAATCTGAATTTTTTGTAAAAAATCATATAAATATTTGTTTGCGCGCCCGAATTTTATAATTTTTCATCATATTTTATCCGCAGTATAGGTCCAAAAGCATGTTTATGAACGTTTTAACAAAAATACCCATTTCAAAAATATGTAAAATCTGACTTTATTTTTGTAAAAAATCATATAAATATTTGCTTCCGAGCCCGAATTTTATAATTTTTCATCATACTTTAGCTAAAAGAAAACATTGCAACAAGAAAATTGCTCTTTCAAGTGTGTTAGGTATTCTAGAATCCAGCCCATGTAGCTTACAATATACAACGTATTCATCAAAAATAGGTAAAATCTGACTATTTTTTGTAAAAAATCATATAAATATTTGTTTGCGCGCCCGAATTTTATAATTTTTCATCATATTTTATCCGCAGTATAGGTCCAAAAGCATGTTTATGAATGTTTTAACATAAATTTCCATTTCAAGAATAGGAAAAATCTGACTTTATTTTTGTAAAAAATCATATAAATATTTGCTTTCGCGCCCGAATTTTATGATTTTTCATCATATTTTAGCTAAAAGAAAACATTGCAACAAGAAAATTGCTATTTCAAGTGTGGTAGGTATTCTAGAATCCAGCCTATGTAGCTTACAATATACAACGTATTCATCAAATATAGGAAAAATCTGACTTTTTTTTGTAAAAAATTATATAAATATTTGTTTGCGCGCCCGAATTTTATAATTTTACATCATATTTTATCCGCAGTATAGGTCCAAAAGCATGTTTATGAACGTTTTAACGAATATATCCATTTCAAAAATATGTAAAATCTGACTTTTTTTTTGTAAAAAATCATATAAATATTTGTTTGCGCGCCCGAATTTTATAATTTTTCATCATATTTTATCCGCAGTATTGGTCCAAAAGCATGTTTATGAACGTTTTAACTAATATATCCATTTCAAAAATATGTAAAATCTGACTTTTTTTTTGTAAAAAATCATATAAATATTTGCTTCCGTGCCCGAATTTTATGATTTCTCATCATATTTTAGCTAAAAGAAAACATTGCAAGAAGAAAATTGCTATGTCAAGTGTGTTAGGTATTCTAGAATCCAGCACATGTAGCTTACAATATACAACGTATTCATCAAAAATAGGTAAAATCTGACTTTTTTTTTGTAAAAAATCATATAAATATTTGTTTGCGCGCCCGAATTTTATAATTTTTCATCATATTTTATCCGCGGTATAGGTCCAAAAGCATGTTTGTAAATGTTTTAACAAAAATATCCATTTCAAGAATAGGAAAAATCTGACTTTATTTTTGTAAAAAATCATATAAATATTTACTTCCGCGCCCGAATTTTATGTTTTTTTATCTTAATTTACGTAAAAGAAAACATTGCAACAAAAAAATTGCTATTTCAAGTGTGGTAGGTATTCTAGAATCCAGCCAATGAAGCTTACAATATACAACGTATTCATCAAAAGTAGTTAAAATCTGAATTTTTTGTAAAAAATCATATAAATATTTGTTTGCGCGCCCGAATTTTATAATTTTTCATCATATTTTATCCGCAGTATAGGTCCAAAAGCATGTTTATGAACGTTTTAACAAAAATACCCATTTCAAAAATATGTAAAATCTGACTTTATTTTTGTAAAAAATCATATAAATATTTGCTTCCGAGCCCGAATTTTATAATTTTTCATCATACTTTAGCTAAAAGAAAACATTGCAACAAGAAAATTGCTCTTTCAAGTGTGTTAGGTATTCTAGAATCCAGCCCATGTAGCTTACAATATACAACGTATTCATCAAAAATAGGTAAAATCTGACTTTTTTTTGTAAAAAATCATATAAATATTTGTTTGCGCGCCCGAATTTTATAATTTTTCATCATATTTTATCCGCAGTATAGGTCCAAAAGCATGTTTATGAATGTTTTAACATAAATTTCCATTTCAAGAATAGGAAAAATCTGACTTTATTTTTGTAAAAAATCATATAAATATTTGCTTTCGCGCCCGAATTTTATGATTTTTCATCATATTTTAGCTAAAAGAAAACATTGCAACAAGAAAATTGCTATTTCAAGTGTGGTAGGTATTCTAGAATCCAGCCTATGTAGCTTACAATATACAACGTATTCATCAAATATAGGAAAATCTGACTTTTTTTTGTAAAAAATTATATAAATATTTGTTTGCGCGCCCGAATTTTATAATTTTACATCATATTTTATCCGCAGTATAGGTCCAAAAGCATGTTTATGAACGTTTTAACGAATATATCCATTTCAAAAATATGTAAAATCTGACTTTTTTTTGTAAAAAATCATATAAATATTTGTTTGCGCGCCCGAATTTTATAATTTTTCATCATATTTTATCCGCAGTATTGGTCCAAAAGCATGTTTATGAACGTTTTAACGAATATATCCATTTCAAAAATATGTAAAATCTGACTTTTTTTTTGTAAAAAATCATATAAATATTTGCTTCCGTGCCCGAATTTTATGATTTCTCATCATATTTTAGCTAAAAGAAAACATTGCAAGAAGAAAATTGCTATGTCAAGTGTGTTAGGTATTCTAGAATCCAGCACATGTAGCTTACAATATACAACGTATTCATCAAAAATAGGTAAAATCTGACTTTTTTTTTGTAAAAAATCATATAAATATTTGTTTGCGCGCCCGAATTTTATAATTTTTCATCATATTTTATTCGCAATATAGGTCCAAAAGCATGTTTATAAATGTTTTAACAAAAATATCCATTTCAAGAATAGGAAAAATCTGACTTTATTTTTGAAAAAAATTATAAAAATATTTGCTTCCACGCCCGAATTTTATGATTTTTCATCATATTTTAGGCAAAAGAAAACATTGCAACAAGAAAATTGCTATTTCAAGTGTGTTAGGTATTCTAGAATCCAGCCAATGAAGCTTACAATATACAACGTATTCATCAAAAATAGGTAAAATCTGACTTTATTTTTGTAAAAAATTATATAAATATTTGCTTCCGCGCTCGAATTTTATAATTTTTCATCATATTTATCCATAGTATAGGTCCAAAATCATGTTTATGAACGTTTTAACAAAAATATCCATTTCAAAAATATGTAAAATCTGACTTTCTTTTTGTAAAAAATCATATTAATATTTGCTTCCGAGCCCGAATTTTATGATTTTTCATCATATTTTAGCTAAAAGAAAACATTGCAACAAGAAAATTGCTATTTCAAGTGTGTTAGGTATTCTAGAATCTAGCCCATGTAGCTTACAATATACAACGTATTCATCAAAAATTGGTAAAATCTGACTTTTTTTTGTAAAAAAATCATATAAATATTTATTTACGCGCCCGAATTTTATAATTTTTCATCATATTTTATCCGCAGTATAGGTCCAAAAGCATGTTTATAAATGTTTTAACAAAAATATCCATTTCAAGAATAGGATAAATCTGACTTTATTTTTGTAAAAAATCATATAAATATTTGCTTCCGCGCCCGAATTTTATGATTTTTCATCATAATTTACGTAAAAGAAAACATTGCAACAAAAAAATTGCTATTTCAAGTGTAGTAGGTATTCTAGAATCCAGCCAATGAAGCTTACAATATACAACGTGTTCATCAAAAATAGGTAAAATCTAACTTTTTTTGTGTAAAAAATCATATAAATATTTGTTTGCGCGCCCGAATTTTATAATTTTTCATCATATTTTATCCGCAGTATAGGTCCAAAAGCATGTTTATGAATGTTTTAACAAAAATATCCATTTCAAGAATAGGAAAAATCTGACTTTATTTTTGTAAAAAATCATATAAATATTTGCTTCCGCGCCCGAATTTTATGATTTCTCATCATATTTTAGCTAAAAGAAAACATTGCAACAAGAAAATTGCTATTTCAAGTGTGTTAGGTATTCTAGAATCCAGCCAATGAAGCTTACAATATACAACGTGTTCATCAAAAATAGGTAAAATCTGACTTAATTTTTGTAAAAAATTATATAAATATTTGCTTCCGCGCTCGAATTTTATAATTTTTCATCATATTTTATCCATAGTATTGGTCTTAAATCATGTTTATGAACGTTTTAACAAAAATATCCATTTCAAAAATATGTAAAATCTGACTTTATTTTTGTAAAAAATCATATAAATATTTGCTTCCGCGCCCAAATTTTATGATTTTTCATTATATTGTAGCTAAAAGAAAACATTGCAACAAGAAAATTGCTATTTCAAGTGTAGTAGGTATTCTAGAATCCAGCCCATGTAGCTTACAGTATACAACGTATTCATCAAAAATAGGAAAAATCTGACTTTTTTTTTGTAAAAAATCATATAAATATTTGTTTGCGCGTCCGAATTTTATAATTTTTCATCATATTTTATCCGCAGTATAGGTCTAAAAGCATGTTTATAAATGTTTTAACAAAAATATCCATTTCAAGAATAGGGAAAATCCGACTTTATTTTTGTAAAAAATCATATAAATATTTGCTTCCGCGCCCGAATTTAATGATTTCTCATCATATTTTAGCTAAAAGAAAACATTGCAACAAGAAAATTGCTATTTCAAGTGTGTTAGGTATTCTAGAATCCAGCCCATGTAGCTTACAATATACAACGTATTCATCAAAAATAGGTAAAATCTGACTTTTTTTTGTAAAAAATCATATAAATATTTGTTTGCGCGCCCGAATTTTATAATTTTTCATCATATTTTATCCGCAATATAGGTCTAAAAGCATGTTTATGAATGTTTTAACAAAAATATCCATTTCAAGTATAGGAAAAATCTGACTTTATTTTTGTAAAAAATCATATAAATAGTTGCTTCCGCGCCCGAATTTTATGATTTTTCATCATATTTTAGGTAAAAGAAAACATTGCAACAAGAAAATTGCTATTTTAAGTGTGGTAGGTATTCTAGAATCCAGCCAATGAAGCTTACAATATACAACGTATTCATCAAAAATAGTTAAAATCTGACTTTTTTTTGTAAAAAATCATATAAATATTTGTTTGCGCGCCCGAATTTTATAATTTTTCATCATATTTATCCATAGTATAGGTCCAAAATCATGTTTATGAACGTTTTAACAAAAATATCCATTTCAAAAATATGTAAAATCTGACTTTCTTTTTGTAAAAAATCATATTAATATTTGCTTCCGAGCCCGAATTTTATGATTTTTCATCATATTTTAGCTAAAAGAAAACATTGCAACAAGAAAATTGCTATTTCAAGTGTGTTAGGTATTCTAGAATCTAGCCCATGTAGCTTACAATATACAACGTATTCATCAAAAATTGGTAAAATCTGACTTTTTTTTGTAAAAAAATCATATAAATATTTATTTACGCGCCCGAATTTTATAATTTTTCATCATATTTTATCCGCAGTATAGGTCCAAAAGCATGTTTATAAATGTTTTAACAAAAATATCCATTTCAAGAATAGGATAAATCTGACTTTATTTTTGTAAAAAATCATATAAATATTTGCTTCCGCGCCCGAATTTTATGATTTTTCATCATAATTTACGTAAAAGAAAACATTGCAACAAAAAAATTGCTATTTCAAGTGTAGTAGGTATTCTAGAATCCAGCCAATGAAGCTTACAATATACAACGTGTTCATCAAAAATAGGTAAAATCTAACTTTTTTTGTGTAAAAAATCATATAAATATTTGTTTGCGCGCCCGAATTTTATAATTTTTCATCAGATTTTATCCGCAGTATAGGTCCAAAAGCATGTTTATGAATGTTTTAACAAAAATATCCATTTCAAGAATAGGAAAAATCTGACTTTATTTTTGTAAAAAATCATATAAATATTTGCTTCCGCGCCCGAATTTTATGATTTCTCATCATATTTTAGCTAAAAGAAAACATTGCAACAAGAAAATTGCTATTTCAAGTGTGTTAGGTATTCTAGAATCCAGCCAATGAAGCTTACAATATACAACGTGTTCATCAAAAATAGGTAAAATCTGACTTAATTTTTGTAAAAAATTATATAAATATTTGCTTCCGCGCTCGAATTTTATAATTTTTCATCATATTTTATCCATAGTATTGGTCCTAAATCATGTTTATGAACGTTTTAACAAAAATATCCATTTCAAAAATATGTAAAATCTGACTTTATTTTTGTAAAAAATCATATAAATATTTGCTTCCGCGCCCAAATTTTATGATTTTTCATCATATTGTAGCTAAAAGAAAACATTGAAACAAGAAAATTGCTATTTCAAGTGTAGTAGGTATTCTAGAATCCAGCCCATGTAGCTTACAGTATACAACGTATTCATCAAAAATAGGAAAAATCTGACTTTTTTTTTGTAAAAAATCATATAAATATTTGTTTGCGCGTCCGAATTTTATAATTTTTCATCATATTTTATCCGCAGTATAGGTCTAAGAGCATGTTTATAAATGTTTTAACAAAAATATCCATTTCAAGAATAGGGAAAATCCGACTTTATTTTTGTAAAAAATCATATAAATATTTGCTTCCGCGCCCGAATTTAATGATTTCTCATCATATTTTAGCTAAAAGAAAACATTGCAACAAGAAAATTGCTATTTCAAGTGTGTTAGGTATTCTACAATCCAGCCCATGTAGCTTACAATATACAACGTATTCATCAAAAATAGGTAAAATCTGACTTTTTTTTGTAAAAAATCATATAAATATTTGTTTGCGCGCCCGAATTTTATAATTTTTCATCATATTTTATCCGCAATATAGGTCTAAAAGCATGTTTATGAATGTTTTAACAAAAATATCCATTTCAAGTATAGGAAAAATCTGACTTTATTTTTGTAAAAAATCATATAAATAGTTGCTTCCGCGCCCGAATTTTATGATTTTTCATCATATTTTAGGTAAAAGAAAACATTGCAACAAGAAAATTGCTATTTTAAGTGTGGTAGGTATTCTAGAATCCAGCCAATGAAGCTTACAATATACAACGTATTCATCAAAAATAGTTAAAATCTGACTTTTTTTTGTAAAAAATCATATAAATATTTGTTTGCGCGCCCGAATTTTATAATTTTTCATCATATTTTATCCGCAGTATAGGTCCAAAAGCATGTTTATGAATGTTTTAACAAAAATATCCATTTCAAAAATATGTAAAATCTGACTTTCTTTTTGTAAAAAATCATATATATATTTCATTCCGAGCCCGAATTTTATGATTTTTACTCATATTTTAGCTAAAAGAAAACATTGCAACAAGAAAATTGCTATTTCAAGTGTGTTAGGTATTCTAGAATCCAGCCCATGTAGCTTACAATATACAATGTATTCATCAAAAATAGGTAAAATCTGACTTTCTTTTGTAAAAAATCATATAAATATTAGTTTGCGCGCCCGAATTTTATAATTTTTCATCATATTTTATCCGCAGTATAGGTCCAAAAGCATGTTTATGAATGTTTGAACATAAATATCCATTTCAAGAATAGGAAAAATCTGACTTTATTTTTGTAAAAAATCATATAAATATTTGCTTCCGCGCCCGAATTTTATGATTTTTTATCATAATTTAGCTAAAAGAAAACATTGCAACAAGAAAATTGCTATTTCAAGTGTGGTAGGAATTCTAGAATCCAGCCCATGTAGCTTACAATATACAACGTATTCATCAAAAATAGGAAAAATCTGACTTTTTTTTTGTAAAAAATCATATAAATATTTGTTTCCGCGCCCGAATTTTATAATTTTTCATCATATTTTATCCGCAATATAGGTCTAAAAGCATGTTTATGATTGTTTTAACAAAAATATCCATTTCAAGAATAGGAAAAATCTGACTTTATTTTTGTAAAAAATCATATAAATAATTGCTTCCGCGCCCGAATTTTATGATTTTTCATCATATTTTAGGTAAAAGAAAACATTGCAACAAGAAAATTGCTATTTTAAGTGAGGTAGGTATTCTAGAATCCAGCCAATGAAGCTTACAATATACAACGTATTCATCAAAAATAGGTAAAATCTGACTTAATTTTTGTAAAAAATTATATAAATATTTGCTTCCGCGCTCGAATTTTATAATTTTTCATCACATTTTATCCATAGTATAGGTCCAAAATCATGTTTATGAACGTTTTAACAAAAATATCCATTTGAAAAATATGTAAAAACCGGATTTTTTTTTTTTTGTAAAAAATCATATAAATATTTGTTTGCGCGCCCGAATTTTATAATTTTTTATCATATTTTATCCGCAGTATAGGTCCAAAAGCATGTTTATGAACGTTTTAACAAAAATATCCATTTCAAAAATATGTAAAATCCGACTTTATTTTTGTAATAAATCATATAAATATTTGCTTCCGCGCCCAAATTTTATGATTTCTCATCATATTTTAGCTAAAAGAAAACATTGCAACAAGAAAATTGCTATTTCAAGTGTGTTAGGTATTCTGGAATCCAGTCCATGTAGCTTACAATATACAACGTATTCATCAAAAATAGGTAAAATCTGACTTTTTTTTTGTAAAAAAATTGTATAAATATTTGCTTCCGCACTCGAATTTTATAATTTTTCATCATATTTTATCCATAGTATAGGTCCAAAATCATGTTTATGAACGTTTTAACAAAAATATCCATTTCAAAAATATGTAAAATCTGACTTTCTTTTTGTAAAAAATCATATAAATATTTGCTTCCGCGCCCGAATTTTATGATTTTTTATCATAATTTACGTAAAAGAAAACATTGCAACAAAATATTGCTATTTCAAGTGTGGTAGGTATTCCAGAATCCAGCCAATGAAGCTTACAATATACAACGTATTCACCAAAAATAGTTAAAATCTGACTTTTTTTTGTAAAAAATCATATAAATATTTGTTTGCGCACCCGAATTTTATAATTTTTCATCATATTTTATCCGCAGTATAGGTCCAAAAGCATGTTTATGAACGTTTTAACGAAAATATCCATTTCAAAAATATGTAAAATCTGACTTTATTTTTGTAAAAAATCATATAAATATTTGCTTCCGCGCCCGAATTTTATGATTTCTCATCATATTTTAGCTAAAAGAAAACACTGCAACAAGAAAATTGCTATTTCAAGTGTGTTAGGTATTCTAGAATCCAGCCCATGTAGCTTACAATATACAACGTATTCATCAAAAATAGGTAAAATCTGACTTTTTTTTTGTAAAAAATCATATAAATATTTGTTTGCGCGGCCGAATTTTATAATTTTACATCATATTTTATCCGCAGTATAGGTCCAAAAGCATGTTTATGAACGTTTTAACAAAAATATCCATTTCAAAAATATGTAAAATCCGACTTTATTTTTGTAAAAAATCATATAAATATTTGCTTCCGCGCCCGAATTTTATGATTTTTTATCATAATTTACGTAAAAGAAAACATTGCAACAAAAAATTGCTATTTCAAGTGTGGTAGGTATTCCAGAATCCAGCCAATGAAGCTTACAATATACAACGTATTCACCAAAAATAGTTAAAATCTGACTTTTTTTTGTAAAAAATCATATAAATATTTGTTTGCGCGCCCGAATTTTGTAATTTTTCATCATATTTTATCCGCAGTATAGGTCCAAAAGCATGTTTATGAACGTTTTAACGAATATATCCATTTCAAAAATATGTAAAATCTGACTTTTTTTTTGTAAAAAATCATATAAATATTTGTTTGCGCGCCCGAATTTTATAATTTTTCATCATATTTTATCCGCAGTATAGGTCCAAAAGCATGTTTATGAACGTTTTAACAAAAATACCCATTTCAAAAATATGTAAAATCTGACTTTATTTTTGTAAAAAATCATATAAATATTTGCTTCCGAGCACGAATTTTATAATTTTTCATCATACTTTAGCTAAAAGAAAACATTGCAACAAGAAAATTGCTCTTTCAAGTGTGTTAGGTATTCTAGAATCCAGCCCATGTAGCTTACAATATACAACGTATTCATCAAAAATAGGTAAAATCTGACTTTTTTTTGTAAAAAATCATATAAATATTTGTTTGCGCGCCCGAATTTTATAATTTTTCATCATATTTTATCCGCAGTATAGGTCCAAAAGCATGTTTATGAATGTTTTAACATAAATTTCCATTTCAAGAATAGGAAAAATCTGACTTTATTTTTGTAAAAAATCATATAAATATTTGCTTCCGCGCCCGAATTTAATGATTTCTCATCATATTTTAGCTAAAAGAAAACATTGCAACAAGAAAATTGCTATTTCAAGTGTGTTAGGTATTCTAGAATCCAGCCCATGTAGCTTACAATATACAACGTATTCATCAAAAATAGGTAAAATCTGACTTTTTTTTGTAAAAAATCATATAAATATTTGTTTGCGCGCCCGAATTTTATAATTTTTTCATCATATTTTATCCGCAATATAGGTCTAAAAGCATGTTTATGAATGTTTTAACAAAAATATCCATTTCAAGTATAGGAAAAATCTGACTTTATTTTTGTAAAAAATCATATAAATAGTTGCTTCCGCGCCCGAATTTTATGATTTTTCATCATATTTTAGGTAAAAGAAAACATTGCAACAAGAAAATTGCTATTTTAAGTGTGGTAGGTATTCTAGAATCCAGCCAATGAAGCTTACAATATACAACGTATTCATCAAAAATAGTTAAAATCTGACTTTTTTTTGTAAAAAATCATATAAATATTTGTTTGCGCGCCCGAATTTTATAATTTTTTCATCATATTTATCCATAGTATAGGTCCAAAATCATGTTTATGAACGTTTTAAAAACAAAAATATCCATTTCAAAAATATGTAAAATCTGACTTTCTTTTTGTAAAAAATCATATTAATATTTTGCTTCCGAGCCCGAATTTTATGATTTTTCATCATATTTTAGCTAAAAGAAAACATTGCAACAAGAAAATTGCTATTTCAAGTGTGTTAGGTATTCTAGAATCTAGCCCATGTAGCTTACAATATACAACGTATCATCAAAAATTGGTAAAATCTGACTTTTTTTTGTAAAAAAATCATATAAATATTTATTTACGCGCCCGAATTTTATAATTTTTCATCATATTTTATCCGCAGTATAGGTCCAAAAGCATGTTTTATAAATGTTTTAACAAAAATATCCATTTCAAGAATAGGATAAATCTGACTTTATTTTTGTAAAAAATCATATAAATATTTGCTTCCGCGCCCGAATTTTATGATTTTTCATCATAATTTACGTAAAAGAAAAACATTGCAACAAAAAAATTGCTATTTCAAGTGTAGTAGGTATTCTAGAATCCAGCCAATGAAGCTTACAATATACAACGTGTTCATCAAAAATAGGTAAAATCTAACTTTTTTTTGTGTAAAAAATCATATAAATATTTGTTTGCGCGCCCGAATTTTATAATTTTTCATCAGATTTTATCCGCAGTATAGGTCCAAAAGCATGTTTATGAATGTTTTAACAAAAATATCCATTTCAAGAATAGGAAAAATCTGACTTTATTTTTGTAAAAAATCATATAAATATTTGCTTCCGCGCCCGAATTTTATGATTTCTCATCATATTTTAGCTAAAAGAAAACATTGCAACAAGAAAATTGCTATTTCAAGTGTGTTAGGTATTCTAGAATCCAGCCAATGAAGCTTACAATATTACAACGTGTTCATCAAAAATAGGTAAAATCTGACTTAATTTTTTGTAAAAAAATTATATAAATATTTGCTTCCGCGCTCGAATTTTATAATTTTTCATCATATTTTATCCATAGTATTGGTCCTAAATCATGTTTATGAACGTTTTAACAAAAATATCCATTTCAAAAATATGTAAAATCTGACTTTATTTTTGTAAAAAATCATATAAATATTTGCTTCCGCGCCCAAATTTTATGATTTTTCATCATATTGTAGCTAAAAGAAAACATTGAAACAAGAAAATTGCTATTTCAAGTGTAGTAGGTATTCTAGAATCCAGCCCATGTAGCTTACAGTATACAACGTATTCATCAAAAATAGGAAAAATCTGACTTTTTTTTGTAAAAAATCATATAAATATTTGTTTGCGCGTCCGAATTTTATAATTTTTCATCATATTTTATCCGCAGTATAGGTCTAAAAGCATGTTTATAAATGTTTTAACAAAAATATCCATTTCAAGAATAGGGAAAATCCGACTTTATTTTTGTAAAAAATCATATAAATATTTGCTTCCGCGCCCGAATTTAATGATTTCTCATCATATTTTAGCTAAAAGAAAACATTGCAACAAGAAAATTGCTATTTCAAGTGTGTTAGGTATTCTACAATCCAGCCCATGTAGCTTACAATATACAACGTATTCATCAAAAATAGGTAAAATCTGACTTTTTTTTGTAAAAAATCATATAAATATTTGTTTGCGCGCCCGAATTTTATAATTTTTTCATCATATTTTATCCGCAATATAGGTCTAAAAGCATGTTTATGAATGTTTTAACAAAAATATCCATTTCAAGTATAGGAAAAATCTGACTTTATTTTTGTAAAAAATCATATAAATAGTTGCTTCCGCGCCCGAATTTTATGATTTTTCATCATATTTTAGGTAAAAGAAAACATTGCAACAAGAAAATTGCTATTTTAAGTGTGGTAGGTATTCTAGAATCCAGCCAATGAAGCTTACAATATACAACGTATTCATCAAAAATAGTTAAAATCTGACTTTTTTTTGTAAAAAATCATATAAATATTTGTTTGCGCGCCCGAATTTTATAATTTTTCATCATATTTTATCCGCAGTATAGGTCCAAAAGCATGTTTATGAATGTTTTAACAAAAATATCCATTTCAAAAATATGTAAAATCTGACTTTCTTTTTGTAAAAAATCATATATATATTTCATTCCGAGCCCGAATTTTATGATTTTTACTCATATTTTAGCTAAAAGAAAACATTGCAACAAGAAAATTGCTATTTCAAGTGTGTTAGGTATTCTAGAATCCAGCCCATGTAGCTTACAATATACAATGTATTCATCAAAAATAGGTAAAATCTGACTTTCTTTTGTAAAAAATCATATAAATATTAGTTTGCGCGCCCGAATTTTATAATTTTTCATCATATTTTATCCGCAGTATAGGTCCAAAAGCATGTTTATGAATGTTTGAACATAAATATCCATTTCAAGAATAGGAAAAATCTGACTTTATTTTTGTAAAAAATCATATAAATATTTGCTTCCGCGCCCGAATTTTATGATTTTTTATCATAATTTAGCTAAAAGAAAACATTGCAACAAGAAAATTGCTATTTCAAGTGTGGTAGGAATTCTAGAATCCAGCCCATGTAGCTTACAATATACAACGTATTCATCAAAAATAGGAAAAATCTGACTTTTTTTTTGTAAAAAATCATATAAATATTTGTTTCCGCGCCCGAATTTTATAATTTTTCATCATATTTTATCCGCAATATAGGTCTAAAAGCATGTTTATGATTGTTTTAACAAAAATATCCATTTCAAGAATAGGAAAAATCTGACTTTATTTTTGTAAAAAATCATATAAATAATTGCTTCCGCGCCCGAATTTTATGATTTTTCATCATATTTTAGGTAAAAGAAAACATTGCAACAAGAAAATTGCTATTTTAAGTGAGGTAGGTATTCTAGAATCCAGCCAATGAAGCTTACAATATACAACGTATTCATCAAAAATAGGTAAAATCTGACTTAATTTTTGTAAAAAATTATATAAATATTTGCTTCCGCGCTCGAATTTTATAATTTTTCATCACATTTTATCCATAGTATAGGTCCAAAATCATGTTTATGAACGTTTTAACAAAAATATCCATTTGAAAAATATGTAAAAACCGGATTTTTTTTTTTTTGTAAAAAATCATATAAATATTTGTTTGCGCGCCCGAATTTTATAATTTTTTATCATATTTTATCCGCAGTATAGGTCCAAAAGCATGTTTATGAACGTTTTAACAAAAATATCCATTTCAAAAATATGTAAAATCCGACTTTATTTTTGTAATAAATCATATAAATATTTGCTTCCGCGCCCAAATTTTATGATTTCTCATCATATTTTAGCTAAAAGAAAACATTGCAACAAGAAAATTGCTATTTCAAGTGTGTTAGGTATTCTGGAATCCAGTCCATGTAGCTTACAATATACAACGTATTCATCAAAAATAGGTAAAATCTGACTTTTTTTTTGTAAAAAAATTGTATAAATATTTGCTTCCGCACTCGAATTTTATAATTTTTCATCATATTTTATCCATAGTATAGGTCCAAAATCATGTTTATGAACGTTTTAACAAAAATATCCATTTCAAAAATATGTAAAATCTGACTTTCTTTTTGTAAAAAATCATATAAATATTTGCTTCCGCGCCCGAATTTTATGATTTTTTATCATAATTTACGTAAAAGAAAACATTGCAACAAAATATTGCTATTTCAAGTGTGGTAGGTATTCCAGAATCCAGCCAATGAAGCTTACAATATACAACGTATTCACCAAAAATAGTTAAAATCTGACTTTTTTTTGTAAAAAATCATATAAATATTTGTTTGCGCACCCGAATTTTATAATTTTTCATCATATTTTATCCGCAGTATAGGTCCAAAAGCATGTTTATGAACGTTTTAACGAAAATATCCATTTCAAAAATATGTAAAATCTGACTTTATTTTTGTAAAAAATCATATAAATATTTGCTTCCGCGCCCGAATTTTATGATTTCTCATCATATTTTAGCTAAAAGAAAACACTGCAACAAGAAAATTGCTATTTCAAGTGTGTTAGGTATTCTAGAATCCAGCCCATGTAGCTTACAATATACAACGTATTCATCAAAAATAGGTAAAATCTGACTTTTTTTTTGTAAAAAATCATATAAATATTTGTTTGCGCGGCCGAATTTTATAATTTTACATCATATTTTATCCGCAGTATAGGTCCAAAAGCATGTTTATGAACGTTTTAACAAAAATATCCATTTCAAAAATATGTAAAATCCGACTTTATTTTTGTAAAAAATCATATAAATATTTGCTTCCGCGCCCCGAATTTTATGATTTTTTATCATAATTTACGTAAAAGAAAACATTGCAACAAAAAAATTGCTATTTCAAGTGTGGTAGGTATTCCAGAATCCAGCCAATGAAGCTTACAATATACAACGTATTCACCAAAAATAGTTAAAATCTGACTTTTTTTTGTAAAAAATCATATAAATATTTGTTTGCGCGCCCGAATTTTGTAATTTTTCATCATATTTTATCCGCAGTATAGGTCCAAAAGCATGTTTATGAACGTTTTAAACGAATATATCCATTTCAAAAATATGTAAAATCTGACTTTTTTTTTGTAAAAAAATCATATAAATATTTGTTTGCGCGCCCGAATTTTATAATTTTTCATCATATTTTATCCGCAGTATAGGTCCAAAAGCATGTTTATGAACGTTTTTAACAAAAATACCCATTTCAAAAATATGTAAAATCTGACTTTATTTTTGTAAAAAATCATATAAATATTTGCTTCCGAGCACGAATTTTATAATTTTTCATCATACTTTAGCTAAAAGAAAACATTGCAACAAGAAAATTGCTCTTTCAAGTGTGTTAGGTATTCTAGAATCCAGCCCATGTAGCTTACAATATACAACGTATTCATCAAAAATAGGTAAAATCTGACTTTTTTTTGTAAAAAATCATATAAATATTTGTTTGCGCGCCCGAATTTTATAATTTTTCATCATATTTTATCCGCAGTATAGGTCCAAAAGCATGTTTATGAATGTTTTAACATAAATTTCCATTTCAAGAATAGGAAAAATCTGACTTTATTTTTGTAAAAAATCATATAAATATTTGCTTTCGCGCCCGAATTTTATGATTTTTTCATCATATTTTAGCTAAAAGAAAACATTGCAACAAGAAAATTGCTATTTCAAGTTTGGTAGGTATTCTAGAATCCAGCCTATGAAGCTTACAATATACAACGTATTCATCAAAAATAGGTAAAATCTGACTTAATTTTTGTAAAAAATTATATAAATATTTGCTTCCGCGCTCGAATTTACTCTGAGATAGCGCGT
>JAQOWZ010000426.1:0-42293 GCA_035578165.1 Stenolophus ochropezus
TTTTTCCAATTCTTGAAATGGATATTTTTGTTAAAACATTCATAAACATGCTTTTGGACCTATACTGCGGATAAAATATGATGAAAAATTATAAAATTCGGGCGCGGAAGCAAATATTTATATGATTTTTTACAAAAAAAGTCAGATTTTACATATTTTGAAATGGATATTTTTGTTAAAACGTTCATAAAAATGGTTTTGGACCTATACTGTGGATAAAATATGATGAAAAATTATAAATTTAGGGCGCGGAAGCAAATATTTAAATAGTTTTTTACAAAAAAAAAAGTCAGATATTACCTATTTTTAATGAATACGTTGTATATTGTAAGCTACATGGGCTGGATTCTAGAATACCTAACACACTTGAAATAGCAATTTTCTTGTTGCAATGTTTTCTTTTACCTAAATTATGATAAAAAATCATAAAATTCGGGCGCAGAAGCAAATATTTATATGATTTTTTATAAAAATAAAGTCAGATTTTTCCTATTCTTGAAATAGATATTTTTGTTAAAACATTCATAAACATGCTTTTGGACCTATACTGCGGGTAAAATATGATTAAAAATTATAAAATTTGGGAGCGCAACCAAATATTTATATGATTTGTTACAAAAAGATAGTCAGATTTTACCTATTTTTGATGAATACGTTGTATATTGTAAGCTACAGGGGCTGGATTCTAGAATACCTAACACACTTGAAATAGCAATTTACTTGTTGCAATGTTTTTTTTTAGCTAACATATGATGAAAACTCATAAAATTCGGGCACGCAAACCAATATTTATATGATTTTTTACAAAAATAAAGTCAGATTTTTCCTATTCTTGAAATGGATATTTTTGTTAAAACGTTCATAAACATGCTTTTGGACCTATACTATGGATAAAATATGATGAAAAATTTTAAAATTCGGGAGCGCAAACAAATATTTATATGATTTTTTACAAAAAAAAAAGTCAGATTTTACCTATTTTTGATGAATACGTTGTATATTGTAAGCTACATGGGCTGGATTCTAGAATACCTAACACACTTGAAATAGCAATTTTCTAGTTGCAATGTTTTCTTTTATCTAAAATATGATGAAAAATCATAAAATTCGGGCGCGGAAACAAATATTTATATGATTTTTTAGAAAATAAAGTCAGAGTTTTCCTATTCTTGAAATGGATATTTTTGTTAAAACGTTCATAAACATGCTTTTGGACCTATACTATGGATAAAATATGTTGAAAAATGATAAAATTCAAACGCGGAAGCAAATCTTCATATAATTTTTTACAAAAATAAAGTAAGATTTTACCCATTTTTGATGAATACGTTGAATATTGTAAGCTTCATTGTCTGGATTTTAGAATACCTACCACACTTGAAATAGCAATATTCTTGTTGCAATGTTTTCTTTTACCTAAATTATGATGAAAAATCATAAAATTCGGGCGCGGAAACAAATATTTATATGATTTTTTACAAAAATAAAGTCAAATTTTACATATTCTTGAAATGGATATTTTTGTTAATACATTCATAAACATGCTTTTGGACCTATACTGTGGATAAAATATGATGAAAAATTATAAAATTCAGGCGCGGAAGCAAATATTTATATAATTTTTTACAAAAAAACGTCAGATTTTACCTATTTTTGATGAATACGTTGTATATTGTAAGCTGCATGGGCTGGATTCTAGAATACCTGCCACATTGGAAATAACAATTTTCTTGTTGCAATGTTTTCTTTTACCTAAATTATGATGAAAAATTATAAAATTCGGGCGCGGAAGCAAATATTTATATGATTTTTTATAAAAATAAAGTCAGATTTTTCCAATTCTTGAAATGGATATTTTTGATAAAACATTCATAAACATGCTTTTGGACCTATACTGCGGATAAAATATGATGAAAAATTATAAAATTTGGGAGCGCAAACAAATATTTATATGATTTTTTACAAAAAGAAAGTCAGATTTTACCTATTTTTGATGTATACGTTGTATATTGTAAGCTACATGGGCTGGATTCTAGAATACCTAACACTCTTGAAATAGCAATTTTCTTGATGCAATGTTTTCTTTTACCTAAATTATGATGAAAAATCATAAAATTCGGGCGCGGAAGCAAATATTTATATGATTTTTTACAAAAATAAAGTCAAATTTTACATATTCTTGAAATGGATATTTTTGTTAATACATTCATAAACATGCTTTTGGACCTATACTGTGGATAAAATATGATGAAAAATTATAAAATTCGGGCGCGGAAGCAAATATTTATATGATTTTTTACAAAAAAAGTCAGATTTTACATATTTTTGAAATGGATATTTTTGTTAAAACGTTCATAAAAATGGTTTTGGACCTATACTGTGGATAAAATATGATGAAAAATTATAAATTTCGAGCGCGGAAGCAAATATTTAAATAGTTTTTTACAAAAAAAAAGTCAGATATTACCTATTTTTAATGAATACGTTGTATATTGTAAGCTACATGGGCTGGATTCTAGAATACCTAACACACTTGAAATAGCAATTTTCTTGTTGCAATGTTTTCTTTTACCTAAATTATGATAAAAAATCATAAAATTCGGGCGCGGAAGCAAATATTTATATGATTTTTTATAAAAATAAAGTCAGATTTTTCCTATTCTTGAAATAGATATTTTTGTTAAAACATTCATAAACATGCTTTTGGACCTATATTGCGGGTAAAATATGATTAAAAATTATAAAATTTGGGAGCGCAACCAAATATTTATATGATTTTTTACAAAAAGATAGTCAGATTTTACCTATTTTTGATGAATACGTTGTATATTGTAAGCTACAGGGGCTGGATTCTAGAATACCTAACACACTTGAAATAGCAATTTACTTGTTGCAATGTTTTTTTTTTAGCTAAAATATGATGAAAACTCATAAAATTCGGGCGCGGAAGCAAATATTTATATGATTTTTTACAAAAATAAAGTCAGATTTTTCCTATTCTTGAAATGGATATTTTTGTTAAAACATTCATAAACATGCTTTTGGACCTATACTGCGGATATAATATGATGAAAAATTTTAAAATTCAGGAGCGCAAACAAATATTTATATGATTTTTTACAAAAAAAAAGTCAGATTTTACCTATTTTTGATGAATACGTTGTATATTGTAAGCTACATGGGCTGGATTCTAGAATACCTAACACACTTGAAATAGCAATTTTCTTGTTGCAATGTTTTCTTTTAGCTAAAATATGATAAAAAATCATGAAGTTCGAGCGCGGAAGCAAATATTTATATGATTTTTTACAAAAATAAAGTCAGAATTTACATATTTTTGAAATGGATATTTTTGTTAAAACGTTCATAAACATGCTTTTGGACCTATACTATGGATAAAATATGATGAAAAATTATAAAATTCAAGCGCGGAAGCAAATATTTATATAATTTTTTACAAAAATAAAGTCAGATTTTACCCATTTTCGATGAATACGTTGTATATTGTAAGCTTCATTGGCTGGATTCTAAAATATCTACCACACTTGAAATAGCAATTTTCTTGTTGCAATGTTTTCTTTTACCTAAATTATGATGAAAAATCATAAAATTCGGGCGCGGAAGCAAATATTTATATGATTTTTTACAAAAAAAGTCAGATTTTACATATTTTTAATGAATACGTTGTATATTGTAAGCTACATGGGCTGGATTCTAGAATACCTAACACACTTGAAATGGCAATTTTCTTGTTGCAATGTTTTCTTTTAGCTAAAATATGATAAAAAATCATAAAATTCGGGCGCGGAAGCTAATATTTATATGATTTTTTTACAAAAATTAAGTCAGATTTTTCCTATTCTTGTAATGGATATTTTTGTTAAAACGTTCATAAACATGCTTTTGGACCTATACTATGGATAAAATATGATGAAAAATTACTAAAATTCGAGCGCGGAAGCAAATATTTATATAATTTTTTACAAAAATAAAGTCAGATTTTACCCATTTTTGAAGAATACGTTGTATATTGTAAGCTTCATTGGCTGGATTCTAGATTACCTACCACACTTGAAATAGCAATTTTCTTGTTGCAATGTTTTCTTTTACCTAAATTATGATGAAAAATCATAAAATTCGGGCGCGGAAGCAAATATTTGTATGATTTTTTACAAAAATAAAGTCAGATTTTACATATTCTTGAAATGGATATTTTTGTTAATACATTCATAAACATGCTTTTGGACCTATTCTGTGGATAAAATATGATGAAAAATTAAAAAATTCGGGCGCGGAAGCAAATATGTATATGATTTTTTACAAAAAAAAAGTCAGATTTTACCTATTTTTGATGAATACGTTGTATATTGTAAGCTTCATTGGCTGGATTCTAGAATACCTACCACACTTGATATAGCAATTTTCTTGTTGCAATGTTTTCTTTTCCTAAATTATGATGAAAAATCATAAAATTCGGGCGCGGAAGCAAATATTTATATAATTTCTTACAAAAATTAAGTCAGATTTTACCTATTCTTGAAATGGATATTTTTGTTAAAACATTCATAAACATGCTTTTGGACCTATACTGTGGATAAAATATGATAAAAAATTATAAAATTCGGGCGCGAAAGCAAATATTTATATGATTTTTTACAAAAAAAAGTCAGATTTTACCTATTTTTGATGAATACGTTGTATATTGTAAGCTACATGGGCTGGATTCTAGAATACGTAACACACTTGAAATAGCAATTTTCTTGTTGCAATGTTATCTTGTAGCTAAAATATGATGAAATATTTTAAAATTCGGGCGCGGAAGCAAATATGTATATGATTTTTTATAAAAATAAAGTCAGATTTTTCCTATTCTTGAAATGGATATTTTTGTTAAACATTCATAAACATGCTTTTGGACATATACTGCGGATAAAATATGATAAAAAATTATAAAATTCGGGCGCGCCAACAAATATTTTTATGATTTTTTACAAAAAAAATGTCAGATTTTAACTATTTTTGATGAATACGTTGTATATTTTAAGCTACATGAGCTGGATTCTAGAATACCTAACACACCTAAAATAGCAATTTTCTTATTGCAATGTTTTCTTTTAGCTAAAATATGATAAAAAATCATAAAATTCGGGCGCAAAAGCAAATATTTATATGAATTTTTTACAAAAATAAAGTCAGATTTTACATATTTTTGAAATGGATATTTTTGTTAAAACGTTCATAAACATGCCTTTGGACCTATACTGCGGATAAAATATGATGAAAAATTATAAAATTCGGGCGAGAAAGCAAATATTTATATGATTTTTTTTAAAAAAAGTCAGATTTTACCTATTTTTGATGAATACGTTGTATATTGTAAGCTACATGGGCTGGATTCTAGAATACCTACCACACTTGAAATAGCAATTTTCTTGTTGCAATGTTCTCTTTTCCTAAATTATGATGCCCTATACTGCGGATAAAATATGTTTAAAAATTATAAAATTCGGGCGCGCAAACAAATATTTTTATGATTTTTTACAAAAAAAAATGTCAGATTTTACCTATTTTTGATGAATACGTTGTATATTGTAAGCTACATGGGCTGGATTCTAGAATACCTAACACACTTGAAATAGCAATTTTCTTATTGCAATGTTTTCTTTTAGCTAAAATATGATAAAAAATCATAAAATTCGGGCGCGCAAGCAAATATTTATATGATTTTTTACAAAAATAAAGTCAGATTTTACATATTTTTGAAATGGATATTTTTGTTAAAACGTTCATAACATGCTTTTGGACCTATACTATGGATAAAATATTATGAAAAATTATAAAATTTGAGCGCGGATGCAAATATTTATATAATTTTTTACAAAAATAAAGTCTGATTTTACCTATTTTTGATGAATACGTTGTATATTGTAAGCTTCATTGGCTGGATTTTAGAATACCTACCACACTTGAAATAGCAATTTTTTTGTTGCAATGTTTTAATTTACCTAAATTATGATGAAAAATCATAAAATTCGGGCGCGGAAGCAAATATTTATATGATTTTTTTACAAAATTAAAGTCAGATTTTACCTATTCTTGAAATGTATATTTTTGTAAAAACATTCATAAACATGCTTTTGGACCTATACTGCGGATAAAATATGATAAAAAATTATAAAATTCGGGCGCGCAAGCAAATATTTATATGATTTTTTTTAAAAAAAGTCAGATTTTACCTATTTTTGATGAATACGTTGTATATTGTAAGCTAAATGGGCTGGATTCTAGAATAACTACCACACTTGAAATAGCAATTTTCTTGTTGCAATGTTTTCTTTTCCTAAATTATGATGAAAAATTCATAAAATTCGGGCGCGGAAGCAAATATTTATATGATTTCTTACAAAAATAAAGTCAGATTTTACCTATTCTTGAAATGGATATTTTTGTTAAAACATTCATAAACATGCTTTTGGACCTATACTGTGGATAAAATATGATAAAAAATTATAAAATTCGGGCGCGGAAGCAAATATTTATATGATTTTTTACAAAAAAAAGTCAGATTTTACCTATTTTTGATGAATACGTTGTATATTGTAAGCTACATGGCTGGATTCTAGAATACCTAACACACTTGAAATAGCAATTTTTCTTGTTGCAATGTTTTCGTTTAGCTAAAATATGATGAAAAATCATAAAATTCGGGCGCGGAAGCAAATATTTATATGATTTTTTACAAAAATAAAGTCAGATTTTACCTATTTTTGATGAATACGTTGTATATTGTAAGCTTCATTGGCTGGATTCTAGAATACCTACCACACTTGATATAGCAATTTTCTTGTTGCAATGTTTTCTTTTCCTAAATTATGATGAAAAATCATAAAATTCGGGCGCGGAAGCAAATATTTATATAATTTCTTACAAAAATTAAGTCAGATTTTACATATTCTTGAAATGGATATTTTTGTTAATACATTCATAAACATGCTTTTGGACCTATTCTGTGGATAAAATATGATGAAAAATTAAAAAATTCGGGCGCGGAAGCAAATATGTATATGATTTTTTACAAAAAAAAAGTCAGATTTTACCTATTTTTGATGAATACGTTGTATATTGTAAGCTAAATGGGCTGGATTCTAGAATAACTACCACACTTGAAATAGCAATTTTCTTGTTGCAATGTTTTCTTTTCCTAAATTATGATAAAAAATCATAAAATTCGGGCGCGGAAGCAAATATTTATATGATTTCTTACAAAAATAAAGTCAGATTTTACCTATTCTTGAAATGGATATTTTTGTTAAAACATTCATAAACATGCTTTTGGACCTATACTGTGGATAAAATATGATAAAAAATTATAAAATTCGGGCGCGGAAGCAAATATTTATATGATTTTTTACAAAAAAAAAGTCAGATTTTACCTATTTTTGATGAATACGTTGTATATTGTAAGCTACATGGGCTGGATTCTAGAATACGTAACACACTTGAAATAGCAATTTTCTTGTTGCAATGTTATCTTGTAGCTAAAATATGATGAAATATTTTAAAATTCGGGCGCGGAAGCAAATATGTATACGATTTTTTATAAAAATAAAGTCAGATTTTTCCTATTCTTGAAATGGATATTTTTGTTAAACATTCATAAACATGCTTTTGGACATATACTGCGGATAAAATATGATAAAAAATTATAAAATTCGGGCGCGCCAACAAATATTTTTATGATTTTTTACAAAAAAAAATGTCAGATTTTAACTATTTTTGATGAATACGTTGTATATTGTAAGCTACATGAGCTGGATTCTAGAATACCTAACACACCTAAAATAGCAATTTTCTTATTGCAATGTTTTCTTTTAGCTAAAATATGATAAAAAATCATAAAATTCGGGCGCAAAAGCAAATATTTATATGAATTTTTTACAAAAATAAAGTCAGATTTTACATATTTTTGAAATGGATATTTTTTGTTAAAACGTTCATAAACATGCCTTTGGACCTATACTGCGGATAAAATATGATGAAAAATTATAAAATTCGGGCGAGAAAGCAAATATTTATATGATTTTTTTTAAAAAAAGTCAGATTTTACCTATTTTTGATGAATACGTTGTATATTGTAAGCTACATGGGCTGGATTCTAGAATACCTACCACACTTGAAATAGCAATTTTCTTGTTGCAATGTTCTCTTTTCCTAAATTATGATGCCCTATACTGCGGATAAAAATATGTTTAAAAAATTATAAAATTCGGGCGCGCAAAACAAATATTTTTATGATTTTTTACAAAAAAAATGTCAGATTTTACCTATTTTTGATGAATACGTTGTATATTGTAAGCTACATGGGCTGGATTCTAGAATACCTAACACACTTGAAATAGCAATTTTCTTATTGCAATGTTTTCTTTTAGCTAAAATATGATAAAAAATCATAAAATTCGGGCGCGCAAGCAAATATTTATATGATTTTTTACAAAAATAAAGTCAGATTTTACATATTTTTGAAATGGATATTTTTGTTAAAACGTTCATAAACATGCTTTTGGACCTATACTATGGATAAAATATTATGAAAAATTATAAAATTTGAGCGCGGATGCAAATATTTATATAATTTTTTACAAAAATAAAGTCTGATTTTACCTATTTTTGATGAATACGTTGTATATTGTAAGCTTCATTGGCTGGATTTTAGAATACCTACCACACTTGAATAGCAATTTTTTTGTTGCAATGTTTTAATTTACCTAAATTATGATGAAAAATCATAAAATTCGGGCGCGGAAGCAAATATTTATATGATTTTTTACAAAATTAAAGTCAGATTTTACCTATTCTTGAAATGTATATTTTTGTAAAAACATTCATAAACATGCTTTTGGACCTATACTGCGGATAAAATATGATAAAAAATTATAAAATTCGGGCGCGCAAGCAAATATTTATATGATTTTTTTTAAAAAAAGTCAGATTTTACCTATTTTTGATGAATACGTTGTATATTGTAAGCTAAATGGGCTGGATTCTAGAATAACTACCACACTTGAAATAGCAATTTTCTTGTTGCAATGTTTTCTTTTCCTAAATTATGATAAAAAATCATAAAATTCGGGCGCGGAAGCAAATATTTATATGATTTCTTACAAAAATAAAGTCAGATTTTACCTATTCTTGAAATGGATATTTTTGTTAAAACATTCATAAACATGCTTTTTGGACCTATACTGTGGATAAAATATGATAAAAAATTATAAAATTCGGGCGCGGAAGCAAATATTTATATGATTTTTTACAAAAAAAAGTCAGATTTTACCTATTTTTGATGAATACGTTGTATATTGTAAGCTACATGGCTGGATTCTAGAATACCTAACACACTTGAAATAGCAATTTTCTTGTTGCAATGTTTTCGTTTAGCTAAAATATGATGAAAAATCATAAAATTCGGGCGCGGAAGCAAATATTTATATGATTTTTTACAAAAATAAAGTCAGATTTGTCCTATTCTTGAAATGGATATTTTTGTTAAAACATTCATAAAAATGCTTTTGGACCTATACTGCGGATAAAATATGATGAAAAATTATAAAATTCGGGCACGCAAACAACATATTTATATGATTTTTTACAAAAAAAAGTCAGATTTTGCCTATTTTTGATGAATACGTTGTATATTGTAAGCTACATGGGCTGGATTCTAGAATACCTAACACACTTGAAATAGCAATTTTCTTGTTACAATGTTTTCTTTTAGCTAAAATATGACGAAAAATCATAAAATTCGGGCTCGAAAGCAAATATTTATATGATTTTTTACAAAAATAAAGTCAGATTTTATATATTTTTGAAATGGATATTTTTGTTAAAACGTTCATAAACATGCTTTTGGACCTATACTATGGATAAAATATGATGAAAAATTATAAAATTCGAGCGCGGAAACAAATATTTATATAATTTTTTACAAGAATAAAGTCAGATTTTACCTATTTTTGATAAATACGTTGTATATTGTAAGCTTTATTGGCTAGATTCTAGAAACCTACCACACTTGAAATAGCAATTTTCTTGTTGCAATGATTTCTTTTACCTAAATTATGATAAAAAATCATAAAATTCTGGCGCGGAAGCAAATATTTATATGATTTTTTACAAAAAAAAGTCAGATTTTACCTATTTTTTGATGAATACGTTGTATATTGTAAGCTACATGGGCTGGATTCTAGAATACCTAACACACTTGAAATAGCAATTTTCTTGTTGCAATGTTTTCTTTTAGCTACAATTTGATGAAAATTCATAAAATTCGTGCGCGGAAGCAAATATTTATATGATTTTTTACAAAAATAATGTCAGTTTTTACATATTTTTCAAATGGAAATTTTTGTTAAAACGTTCATAAACATGCTTTTGGACCTATACTATGGATAAAATATGATGAAAAATTATAAAACTCGAGCGCGGAAGCAAATATTTATATAATTTTTTACAAAAATAAAGTCAGATTTTACCTTTTTTGATGAATACGTTGTATATTGTAAGCTACATGGGCTGGATTCTAGAATACCTAACACACTTGAAATAGCAATTATCTTGTTGCAATGTTTTCTTTTAGCTAAAATATGATGAAAAATCATAAAATTCGGGCGCGGAAGCAAATATTTATATGATTTTTTTACAAAAATAAAGACAGATTTTACATATTTTTGAGATGGATATTTTTGTTAAAACATTCATAAAAATGCTTTTGGACCTATACTGCGGATAAAATATGATGAGAAATTATAAAATTCGGGCGCGCAAACAAATATTTATATGATTTTTTACAAAAAAAAAAGTCAGATTTTGCCTATTTTTGATGAATACGTTGTATATTGTAAGCTACATGGGCTGGATTCTAGAATACCTAACACACTTGAAATAGCAATTTACTTGTTGCAATGTTTTCTTTTAGCTAAAATATAATGAAAAATCATAAAATTTGGGCGAGGAAGCAAATATTTATATGATTTTTTACAAAAATAAAGTCAGATTTTACATATTCTTGAAATGGATATTTTTGTTAATACATTCATAAACATGCTTTTGGATCTATACTGTGGATAAAATATAAAGAAAAATTATTAAATTCGGGCGCGGAAGCAAATATTAATATGATTTTTTACAAAAAAAAGTCAGATTTTACCTATTTTTGATGAATACGTTGTATATTGTAAGCTTCATTGGCTGGATTCTAGAATACCTACCACACTTGAAATAGCAATTTACTTGTTGCAATGTTTTCTTTTAGCTAAAATATGATGAAAAATCATAAAATTCGGGCGCGGAAGCAAATATTTATATGATTTTTTACAAAAATAAAGTCAGATTTTTCCCTATTCTTGAAATGGATATTTTTGTTAAAACATTCATAAAAATGCTTTTGGACCTATACTGCGGATAAAATATGATGAGAAATTATAAAATTCGGGCGCGAAAACAAATATTTATATGATTTTTTACAAAAAAAAAGTCAGATTTTGCCTATTTTTGATGAATACGTTGTATATTGTAAGCTACATGGGCTGGATTCTAGAATACCTACCACACTTAAAATAGCAATTTTCTTGTTGCAATGTTTTCTTTTACCTAAATTATAACGAAAAATCATAAAATTCGGGCGCAAAAGCAAATATTTATATGATTTTTTACAAATATAAAGTCAGATTTTACCTATTTTTGATGAATACGTTGTATATTGTAAGCTTCATTGGCTGGATTCTAGAATACCTACCACACTTGAAATAGCAATTTTTTTGTTGCAATGTTTTCTTTTACCTAAAATATGATGAAATATCATAAAATTCGGTCGCGGAAGCAAATATTTACATGATTTTTTACCAAAATAAAGTCAGATTTTATCTATTCTTGAAATGGATATTTGTGTTAAAACATTCATAAACATGCTTTTGGACCTATACTGTGAATAATATATGATGAAAAATTATAAAATTCGAGCGCGGAAGCAAATATTTATATGATTTTTACAAAAAAAAAAGTCAGATTTTACCTATTTTTGATGAATACGTTGTATATTGTAAGCTTCATTGGCTAGATTCTAGAAACCTACCACACTTGAAATAGCAATTTTCTTGTTGCAATGATTTCTTTTACCTAAATTATGATGAAAAATCATAATATTCGGGCGCGGAAGCAAATATTTATATGATTTTTTACAAAAAAAAGTCAGATTTTACCTATTTTTGATGAATACGTTGTATATTGTAAGCTACATGGGCTGGATTCTAGAATACCTAACACACTTGAAGTAGCAATTTTCTTGTTACAATGTTTTCTTTTAGCTAAAATATGATAAAAAAATCATAACATTCGGGCGCGGAAGCAAATATTTATATGATTTTATACAAAAATAAAGTCAGATTTTACATATTCTTTAAATGGATATATTTGTTAAAACGTTCATAAGCATGCTTTTGGACCTATACTGTGGATAAAATATGATGAAAAATTATAAAATTCGGGCGCGGAAGCAAATATTTATATGATTTTTTACAAAAAAAAGTCAGATTTTACCTATTTTCGATGAATACGTCGTATATTGTAAGCTGCATGGGCTGGATTCTAGAATACTTAACACAGTTGAAATAGCAATTTACTTGTTGCAATGTTTTCTTTTAGCTAAAATATGATAAAAAATTATAAAATTCGGGCGCGGAAGCAAATATTTATATGATTTTTTACAAAAATAAAGTCAGATTTTACTTATTTTTGATGAATACGTTGTATATTGTAAGCTTCATTGGCTGGATTCTACAATACCTACCACACTTAATATAGCAATTTTTATGTTGCAATGTTTTCTTTTAGCTAAATTATGATGTAAACTCATAAAATTCGGGCGCGGAAGCAAATATTTATATGATCTCTTACAAATATAAAGTCAGATTTTACATATTCTTGAAATGGATATTTTTGTTAATACATTCATAAACATGCTTTTGGACTAATACTGTGGATAAAATATGATAAAAAATTATAAAATTCGGGCGCGGAAGCAAATATTTATATGATTTTATACAAAAAAAAGTAAGATTTTACCTATTTTTGATTAATACGTTGTATATTGTAAGCTTCATTGGCTGGATTCTAGTATACCTACCACACTTGAAATAGCAATTTTCTTGTTGCAATGTTTTCTTTTATCTAAAATATGATGAAAAATCATAAAATTCGGGCACGGAAACAAATATTTAAATGATTTTTTTAGAAAAATAAAGTCAGAGTTTTCCTCTTCTTGAAATGGATATTTTTGTTAAAACGTTCATAAACATGCTTTTGGACCTATACTATGGATAAAATATGATGAAAAATTATAAAATTCGAGCGCGGAAGCAAATATTTACATAATTTTTTACAAAAATAAAGTCAGATTTTACCCATTTTTGATGAATACGTTGTATATTGTAAGTTTCATTGACTGGATTTTAGAATACCTACCACACTTGAAATAGCAATTTTCTTTTTGCAATGTTTTCTTTTACCTAAATTATGATAAAAAATCATAAAATTCGGGCGCGGAAACAAATATTTATATGATTTTTTACAAAAATAAAGTCAAATTTTACATATTCTTGAAATGGATATTTTTGTTAATACATTCATAATCAAGCTTTTGGACCTATACTGTGGATAAAATATGATGAAAAAATTATAAAATTCGGGCGCGGAAGCAAATAGTTATTTAATTTTTTACAAAAATATAGTCAGATTTTACCTATTTTTGATGAATATTTTGTATATTGTAAGCTACATGGGCTGGATTCTAGAATACCTAACACACTTGAAATAGCAATTTACTTGTTGCAATGTTTTCTTTTAGCTAAAATATAATGAAAAATCATAAAATTTGGGCGAGGAAGCAAATATTTATATGATTTTTTACAAAAATAAAGTCAGATTTTACATATTCTTGAAATGGATATTTTTGTTAATACATTCATAAACATGCTTTTGGATCTATACTGTGGATAAAATATGATGAAAAATTATTAAATTCGGGCGCGGAAGCAAATAGTAATATGATTTTTTACAAAAAAAAAGTCAGATTTTGCCTATTTTTGATGAATACGTTGTATATTGTAAGCTACATGGGCTGGATTCTAGAATACCTAACACACTTGAAATAGCAATTTTCTTGTTACAATGTTTTCTTTTAGCTAAAATATGACGAAAAATTATAAAATTCGGGCTCGAAAGCAAATATTTATATGATTTTTTACAAAAATAAAGTCAGATTTTTCCTATTCTTGAAATGGATATTTTTGTTAAAACATTCATAAAAATGCTTTTGGACCTATACTATGGATAAAATATGATGAAAAGTTATAAAATTCGAGCGCGGAAACAAATATTTATATAATTTTTTACAAAAATAAAGTCAGATTTTACCTATTTTTGATAAATACGTTGTATATTGTAAGCTTCATTGGCTGGATTCTAGAATACCTACCACACTTAAAATAGCAATTTTCTTGTTGCAATGTTTTCTTTTACCTAAATTATAACGAAAAATCATAAAATTCGGGCGCAAAAGCAAATATTTATATGATTTTTTACAAATATAAAGTCAGATTTTACCTATTTTTGATGAATACGTTGTATATTGTAAGCTTCATTGGCTGGATTCTAGAATACCAACCACACTTGAAATAACAATTTTTTTGTTGCAATGTTTTCTTTTACCTAAATTATGATGAAAAATCATAAAATTCGGTCGCGGAAGCAAATATTTACATGATTTTTTACCAAAATAAAGTCATATTTTATCTATTCTTGAAATGGATATTTGTGTTAAAACATTCATAAACATGCTTTTGGACCTATACTGTGAATAATATATGATGAAAAATTATAAAATTCGAGCGCGGAAGCAAATATTTATATGATTTTTTACAAAAAAAAAGTCAGATTTTACCTATTTTTGATGAATACGTTGTATATTGTAAGCTTCATTGGCTAGATTCTAGAAACCTACCACACTTGAAATAGCAATTTTCTTGTTGCAATGATTTCTTTTACCTAAATTATGATGAAAAATCATAAAATTCGGGCGCGGAAGCAAATATTTATATGATTTTTTACAAAAAAAAGTCAGATTTTACCTATTTTTGATGAATACGTTGTATATTGTAAGCTACATGGGCTGGATTCCTAGAATACCTAACACACTTGAAATAGCAATTTTCTTGTTGCAATGTTTTCTTTTAGCTAAAATATGATAAAAAATCATAAAATTCGGGCGCGGAAGCAAATATTTATATGATTTTATACAAAAATAAAGTCAGATTTTACATATTCTTTAAATGGATATATTTGTTAAAACGTTCATAAGCATGCTTTTGGACCTATACTGTGGATAAAATATGATGAAAAATTATAAAATTCGGTCGCGGAAGAAAATATTTATATGATTTTTTACAAAAAAAAGTCAGATTTTACCTATTTTCGATGAATACGTCGTATATTATAAGCTGCATGGGCTGGATTCTAGAATACTTAACACAGTTGAAATAGCAATTTAATTGTTGCAATGTTTTCTTTTAGCTAAAATATGATGAAAAATCGTAAAATTCGTGCGCGGAAGCAAATATTTATATGATTTTTTACAAAAAAAAAGTCAGATTTTACCTATTTTTGATGAATACGTCGTATATTGTAAGCTACATGGGCAGGATTCTAGAATACCTAACACACTTGAAATAGCAATTTTCTTGTTGCAATGTTTTCTTTTAGCTAAAATATGATGAAAAATCGTAAAATTCGTGCGCGGAAGCAAATATTTATATGATTTTTTACAAAAATAATGTCTGATTTTACATATTTTTCAAATGGATATTTTTGTTAAAACGTTCATAAACATGCTTTTGGACCTATACTATGGATAAAATATGATGAAAAATTATAAAACTCGAGCGCGTAAGCAAATATTTATATAATTTTTTACAAAAATAAAGTCAGATTTTACATTTTTTTGATGAATACGTTGTATATTGTAAGCTACATGGGCTGGATCCTAGAATACCTAACACACTTGAAATAGCAATTATCTTGTTGCAATGTTTTCTTTTAGCTAAAAATATGATGAAAAATCATAAAATTCGGGCGCGGTAGCAAATATTTATATGATTTTTTACAAAAATAAAGTGAGATTTTACATATTCTTGAAATGGATAATTTTGTTAAAACATTCATAAACATGCTTTTGGACTAATACTGTGGATAAAATATGATGAAAAATTATAAAATTCGGGCGCGGAAGCAAATATTTATATGATTTTATACAAAAAAAAAGTCAGATTTTACCTATTTTTGATGAATACGTTGTATATTGTAAGCTTCATTGGCTGGATTCTAGTATACCTACCACACTTGAAATAGCAATTTTCTTGTTGCAATGTTTTCTTTTATCTAAAATATGATGAAAAATCATAAAATTCGGGCGCGGAAACAAATATTTATATGATTTTTTAGAAAAATAAAGTCAGAGTTTTCCTATTCTTGAAATGGATATTTTTGTTAAAACGTTCATAAACATGCTTTTGGACCTATACTATGGATAAAATATGATGAAAAATTATAAAATTCGAGCGCGGAAGCAAATATTTATATAATTTTTTACAAAAATAAAGTCATATTTTACCCAATTTTGATGAATACGTTGTATATTGTAAGCTTCATTGACTGGATTTTAGAATACCTACCACACTTGAAATAGCAATTTTCTTTTTGCAATGTTTTCTTTTACCTAAATTATGATGAAAAATCATAAAATTCGGGCGCGGAAACAAATATTTATATGATTTTTTACAAAAATAAAGTCAAATTTTACATATTCTTGAAATGGATATTTTTGTTAATACATTCATAATCATGCTTTTGGACCTATACTGTGGATAAAATATGATGAAAAATTATAAAATTCGGGCGCGGAAGCAAATAGTTATATGATTTTTTACAAAAAAAAAGTCAGATTTTACCTATTTTTGATGAATACGTTGTATATTGTAAGCTTCATTGGCTGGATTCTAGAATACCTACCACACTTGAAATAGCAATTTTCTTGTTGCAATGTTTTCTTTTCCTAAATTATGATGATAAATCATAAACTTCGGGCGCGGAAGCAAATATTTATATGATTTCTTACAAAAATAAAGTCAGATTTTACCTATTCTTGAAATGGATATTTTTGTTAAAACATTCATAAACATGCTTTTGGACCTATACTGTGGATAAAATATGATGAAAAATTATAAAATTCGGGCGCGGAAGCAAATATGTATATGATTTTTTACAAAAAAAAAGTCAGATTTTACCTATTTTTGATGAATACGTTGTATATTGTAAGCTTCATTGGCTAGATTCTAGAATACCTACCACACTTGAAATAGCAATTTTCTTGTTGCAATGTTTTCTTTTCCTAAATTATGATGAAAAATCATAAAATTCGGGCGCGGAAGCAAATATTTATATAATTTCTTACAAAAATAAAGTCAGATTTTACCTATTCTTGAAATGGATATTTTTGTTAAAACATTCATAAACATGCTTTTGGACCTATACTGTGGATAAAATATGGTGAAAAATTATAAAATTCGGGCGCGGAAGCAAATATTTATATGATTTTTTACAAAAAAAAGTCAGATTTTACCTATTTTTGATGAATACGTTGTATATTGTAAGCTACCTGGGCTGGATTCTAGAATACGTAACACACTTGAAATAGCAATTTTCTTGTTGCAATGTTATCTTTTAGCTAAAATATGATGAAAAATTTTAAAATTCGGGCGCGGAAGCAAATATGTATATGATTTTTTATAAAAATAAAGTCAGATTTTTCCTATTCTTTAAATGGATATTTTTGTTAAACATTCATAAACATGCTTTTGGACATATACTGCGGATAAAATATGATAAAAAATTATAAAATTCGGGCGCGCAAACAATTATTTTTATGATTTTTTACAAAAAAAATGTCAGATTTTACCTATTTTTGATGAATACGTTGTATATTGTAAGCTACATGAGCTGGATTCTAGAATACCTAACACACTTAAAATAGCAATTTTCTTATTGCAATGTTTTCTTTTAGCTAAAATATGATAAAAAATCATAAAATTCGGGCGCGAAAGCAAATATTTATATGATTTTTTACAAAAATAATGTCAGATTTTATATATTTTTGAAATGGATATTTTTGTTAAAACGTTCATAAACATGCTTTTGGACCTATACTATGGATAAAATATTATGAAAAATTATAAAATTTGAGCACGGAAGCAAATATTTATATAATTTTTTACAAAAATAAAGTCTGATTTTACCTATTTTTGATGAATACGTTGTATATTGTAAGCTTCATTGGCTGGATTTTAGAATACCTACCACACTTGAAATAGCAATTTTTTTGTTGCAATGTTTTCTTTTAACTAAATTATGATGAAAAATTATAAAATTCGGGCGCGGAAGCAAATATTTATATGATTTTTTACAAAAATAAAGTCAGATTTTACCTATTCTTGAAATGGATTTTTTTGTTAAAACATTCATAAACATGCTTTTGGACCTATACTGCGGATAAAATATAATGAAAAATTATAAAATTCGGGCGAGAAAGCAAATATTTATATGATTTTTTTTAAAAAAAGTCAGATTTTACCTATTTTTGATGAATACGTTGTATATTGTAAGCTACATGTGCTGGATTCTAGAATACCTACCACACTTGAAATAGCAATTTTCTTGTTGCAATGTTCTCTTTTCCTAAATTATGATGACCTATACTGCGGATAAAATATGTTAAAAAATTATAAAATTCGGACGGGCAAACAAATATTTTTATGATTTTCTACAAAAAAAATGTCAGATTTTACCCATTTTTGATGAATACGTTGTATATTGTAAGCTACATGGGCTGGATTCTAGAATACCTAACACACTTGAAATAGCAATTTTCTTATTGCAATGTTTTCTTTTAGCTAAAATATGATAAAAAATCATAAAATTCGGGCGCGAAAGCAAATATTTCTATGATTTTTTACAAAAATAAAGTCAGATTTTACATATTTTTGAAATGGATATTTTTGTTAAAACGTTCATAAACATGCTTTTGGACCTATACTATGGATAAAATATTATGAAAAATTATAAAATTTGAGCGCGGAAGCAAATATTTATATAATTTTTTACAAAAATAAAGTCTGATTTTACCTATTTTTGATGAATACGTTGTATATTGTAAGCTACATGGGCTGGATTCTAGAATACCTACCACACTTGAAATAGCAATTTTCTTGTTGCAATGTTTTCTTTTCCTAAATTATGATGAAAAATCATAAAATTCGGGCGCGGAAGCAAATATTTATATGATTTCTTACAAAAATAAAGTCAGATTTTACATATTCTTGAAATGGATATTTTTGTTAAAACATTCATAAACATGCTTTTGGACCTATACTGTGGATAAAATATGATAAAAAATTATAAAATTAGGGCGCGGAAGCAAATATTTATATGATTTTTTACAAAAAAAAGTCAGATTTTACCTATTTTTGATGAATACGTTGTATATTGTAAGCTACATGGCTGGATTCTAGAATACCTAACACACTTGAAATAGCAATTTTCTTGTTGCAATGTTATCTTTTAGCTAAAATATGATGAAAAATCATAAAATTCGGGCGCGGAAGAAAATATTTATATGATTTTTTACAAAAATAAAGTCAGATTTTTCCTATTCTTGAAATGGATATTTTTGTTAAACATTCATAAATATGCTTTTGGACCTATACTGCGGATAAAATATGATGAAAAATTATAAAATTCGGGCGCGCAAACAAATATTTATATGATTTTTTACAAAAAAAAAGTCAGATTTTACCTATTTTTGATGAATACGTTGTATATTGTAAGCTACATGGGCTGGATTCTAGAATACCTTCCACACTTGAAATAGCAATTTTCTTGTTGCAATGTTTTCTTTTCCTAAATTATGATGAAAAATCATAAAATTCGGGCTCGGTAGCTAATATTTATATGATTTCTTACAAAAATAAAGTCAGATTTTACATATTCTTGAAATGGATATTTTTGTTAATACATTCATAAACATGCTTTTGGACCTAAACTGTGGATAAAATATGATGAAAAATTATAAAATTCTGGCGCGGAAGCAAATATTTATATGATTTTTTACAAAAAAAAAAGTCAGATTTTACCTATTTTTGATGAATACGTTGTATATTGTAAGCTACATGGGCTGGATTCTAGAATACCTAACACACTTGAAATAGCAATTTTCTTGTTGCAATGTTTTCTTTTAGCTAAATTATGATGAAAAAACATAAAATTCGGGCGCGGAAGCAAATATTTATATGAATTTTTACAAAAATAAAGTCAGATTTTTCCTATTGTTGAAATGGATATTTTTTTTTAAAACATTCATAAACATGCTTTTGGACCTATACTGTGGATAAAATATTGTAACGTTTTATTTATTTAGGTGAAGTGTAAATTGATTAAAACACTAATATTTATATAACTAAGTTTAATTAAAGAAATATGAATTATAAAGAATAAATAAAAATAACTAACACTAAGAATTAACAAATATAAACACTAATTTAAGAACTAATTATTATTACTAAAGACTTAAACACTAAGATAATTTATTTAAATAATTAAAACTACGCAATATTTATTTCAACACTATTTATATCACTGTCTATTTATTTATATCACCATCTGTACATTAAGCGTATTAACACAAGACTGTCTTCGCGATCTTTTGCTTGGGGTATTTATATTAAAACGCTTCATTCTCGAATATTCTTTGACCTTTTTCTTTCTCGAATATTCGCCGACCCCGATCAGAACAATAGGGAGCGAACGGACGTGTTTTGACCTGTGCGCTAGCGGCCGCCGCCCGCGCCGCCGCCCGCGCCGCGGCCCTGGGCTCCCTACATTGCCCCCTCCTTAAGACTGTTTCGTCCCGGAACAGTTCGTTATGACGAAATCTGCATGCATCACCCTTGGTGCATCTGGAAGTCTTGAAGAAGTAACAGTCGACGGTCCGTTTGAGCTCTTCTTGGCCGGTAGAGTTGAAGCTGCAGACTAGAATTTCCACTCCGGTAAAGCGGAAGATTGTCTCTAACATGCTTCTAACAATCCTCCAATCCAAACCATCTAGTCCACAGCCAATCTTCGGTACTGCCAGCTTCATGATGTCATTCTGCAACAAATGGTCCCTCATATCGCACAGCGAGTCCCATAAACTGCGGTAAGACGGCTTCTGATATGAATATTGTTTCGTAACCAGGTAGTAAAGGTACCGCTTGTTTTCTACGTTATCATCCTGCAGTTGTATCGTTTTTCCAACAGTTGGACGTTGGTTGGCCATTTCTTGTACTCGTCCAAATTTTCTTTTAAAAACTGAAGCGATGCCGCGGGACATTTTAATATCTTTCGCTACACAATGTGCGAGAGAATACTCTGGGGACACGGTGAACAGATCTCGTTGTTCTTCTCGTGTCACGCCATACCGAGCTTTATGACCAGCAGAATGACTTTCCATGAAGTCTTCAAATGTAGGTTCCTCAGGTACAACACGGCGAACCGTCGCTCCACGATGTTCGTCAAAGTTATCACCAGCGAAAGGGGCTAACCGATTGAAGTGGACTACTCTCGGCTTTCCATTAGGTGTTTTCCTAATTCTGTAGACCACATCATTTATTCTTTTTACGATCTCGTAGGGACCTTCCCAATTCTTTTGTAGCTTCGGTGATAAGCCACGACGTTTTTGTGGATTGTACAGCCACACCAAATTCCCAGGTTGATAACCACCTTTTTCAGCCTTGACGTCGTACTGGTCTTTCATCCGATCGCTGGCACCTTCAATATTTGTACGGACTTGTTCATGGATGTCATTCATTCTTCTCCGTAAGTCCGTTACATAGTCCTCCCCGGCTAGATCTTCACCGGGTTTACTGCCAAATACCAGATCGCATGGTAAGCGCAACTCCCGCAAGAATAAGATGTTAGCTTGTGTCTGTCCTGTTGTCTCATGCACGGATGAACGGTAAGCCAACAAGAACAGATGAAGATGTCGGTCCCAGTCCCGTTGATGGTTAGAGACTACCTTTGACAAATACCGATTTATTGTTCTACCCATGGACTGCTGCGGGTGTAATGCAGTAGTTCTGGTTTTCTTTATTCCTAATATCTTGCAGATATATTGGAACAGAGCAGACTCAAAATTCCTTCCTTGGTCGGAATGTATCGCGGTACTCCAATTTGGCAGATGCATTCTTTCACCAAAACTTCAGCGACCGTTACGGCTTCCTGGTTGGGTAATGGGTAGGCCTCAACCCACTTAGTGAAGTAGTCCATTACTACCACTATGTATTTATTTCCCTCGTCAGTTTCTGGGAATGGTCCGGCCACGTCAATCGCAATGCGTTCAAAGGGACTTCCAACATTATATTGGCGCATTGGAGCTCTTCTTTTCCTATGTGGCTCGTTACTTCCCGCGCAGACCACACATTTCTTGCACCACTCTTTAACATCTTCTTTGCAATTTACCCAGTAAAATCGTTGGCGCACTCTCTCAAGGGTTTTATTTACTCCAAAATGTCCAGATCCGTCGTGGATCTCCTCCAATACTTCCGGTACTATATTCCTAGGAATTATCAGCTGGGTCCTACTCACAGTACCTTCAGTATTCTCTATGACACGTTTCAGGAGGCCCTCTTCAACAACAATAGACTCTCACTGCGCCCAGTACGATTTTACACTTTGTGAGTGTCGTGCAACATCTTCCCAAACTGGTCTGCTATCTCCACGTTTCCAATCCAATATGATTTTTAAGTCTGAGTCATTCTCTTGGTCCTTGCGAAGGTCTTCCGTTTGCCAACTATCATTCACTACTGTTGTTCTCGCGATGGTAGAGAGTTTTTCCTCTAGGCGACTGCAATGCTTGCATTCGTCTAGGCAAGGTCTTCTTGATAATGCGTCAGCATTACGATGGCTTGTACCTGCTCGATGCTCAATAACAAAGTTATATTCTTGCAATCTTTCAAACCATCTAGCTGCCTGACCTTCAGTATTCTTAAATTGTAGTAACCATTTGAGAGCAGCGTGGTCAGTTCTTACAAGAAATCTTCTACCGTACAAATATTTGTAGAAGTGCTCCACGGATTTCACGACTGCCAAAAGTTATTTTCTGGTGACGCAATAATTCCTCTCTGGTTTTGACAAGGTCTTACTAAAATAGGCAATAACCTTCTCTTGTCCATCTTGTATCTGGGAAAGAACGCCACCAATTCCAACGTTGCTGGCATCTGTATCTAAGACGAATTCTCCTTCTGGTAAAGGATAACTTAGGACAGGTGCGCTTGTCAAGGAATATTTAAGTTGTTTGAATGCGGCTTGACAGTCCATTTCCCAGATAAATCTTCTGCCTTCTTCAGTAAGCCTTGTCAATGGCTTCGCTATGTTGGCAAATCCAGGTACATAACGTCGGTAGTATGTACAGAGACCAAGGAAACTTCTCAATTCGTGTTTATCTCTCGGTACTGGCCAGTCACTCACAGCCCTTATTTTCTCCGGGTCAACTGCAATACACTTACCAGAAACTACATGTCCAAGATAATGAACTTCTTTTTGAAATAAGTGACACTTCTTTGGACTGAGTTTCAGGTTAGCCTTTCTCAATCTTTGGAAAACCTCTTCCAAGTTCTTCATGTGGTCCTCGAACGTTTTTCCTACCACAATAATATCGTCGAGGTAAACCAAACATGTTTTCCATGACAGTCCAGCCAACAAGGTTTCCATAAGTCGTTCAAATGTTGCAGGGGCATTGCAGAGCCCAAATGGCATAACAGTAAATTGCCAAAGACCGGTACCGATGGTAAATGCCGTCTTTTCTTTGTCTCTTGGATCTAAATCCACTTGCCAGTATCCGCTCTTTAGATCAAGAGTAGAGAAGATTTTTGATCCTGCCAATGTGTCCAGTGTATCGTCTATTCGGGGTAGCGGGTAGCTATCCTTCTTCGTCACGTTGTTAAGTTGACGATAATCGACGCAAAATCTTGTAGAGCCATCCTTCTTCTTCACTAGCACCACTGGTGAAGCCCATGGACTGCTTGAAGGTTCAATCACACCTTCCATTCTCATGTCCTCTATTATTTCTTCCGCTTCTTCCCGCTTAGCCAGTGGAAGTCTTCTTGCTGTTTGGCGGATGGGTCTTGCGTCTCCGGTGTCTATTTTATGATGGACAACATTGGTTCGTCCTTTGTCCTTCTTGTCAAATTGGAACACATCTTGGAAGTTGCCAATTAAACCCTTAGCCTTGGTTTTCTGGTCGGCGGTCAAGTCCTGGAACGATGTTGACAGCTCCTTCAACAGAATATCCGGAACTGCACAGGATGTGTTGCCTTTGGCCGTCACAGTTCGAATAATCGATGATACCGTTGAGCATTCTCCTACTATGGTCCCTTTCTTCAGTATAACGGGATAAAAATTTATGTTCATTACTCGAACTGGGATAACCTTGTCAGTTTTGAGCAAGGGTTTTCCAATTACAACTCCAGTTCCAGTTTTAGCATCGTCATTTTTCGGCTGGAGCATGAAAATATTTCCCTCACAGAAGCTACCCTCTAACTGTGCTTCTACGATTGACTCACTCCGTTCTGGGAGGGTGACATCTTCCGTTATCAATACTCGCATGGCATTGTCATCTCGTGGATTTAATACCAGTTCTTCATCATTGACCATCATCACTCCATTCTTCAGGTCAAGTTTAAATCCATGCTTTTTCATAATGTCCATGCCGAGAATGAATTCATCTTCTACATCAGCTACCAGCACACGATGTTTAATGCACGTTTTTCCAACAATGACGCTCAAATCTATTTCTCCAGATGCGGTAGCTTGTTCTCCGGTGGCTGTGCGTATCTGCCACTTTGTTGAAAGTAGATGTTTTCTGCACAGTTTTCTTGCTAAGTCGGGTCTGATTATTGTTTTTGTCGCACCCGTATCCAGCAACATTTTAAGCGGCCTGCTGTCGATAGAGCCGTCTACATAGACACTGTTAGCTTGATGATGAAGGGATGCGACATAACTAATGGATTCTGGGGCTACTGGAATACGGGTCGACGATTGCCCCTTCGCATCAACCCGACTTAGTTTTCCGACTCCCTTTCTTCCTTTCTTGGTTCTGCTTTCCTCTGTTGTTTTTTGCAGAGCCTTTGCGGGTGACCTACTTCACCGCAATTCCAACAGCGGAGTTTCTTTCTTCCAGAAGCATGAATTTCGGATGTAATACGTCCTATTCTATCATCTAGGTCCTCGATACTCTCAGCATCGATATTTCGCACTCGCGACTGGTTACGTGAAGCTTGTTTGGCTGCTTCATGATCTAAGGCATATGAAAGTGCGTCAACCAGAGTTTTTGGTCGAGCCAATCGCAGTGCTTGTTGAGTTTCATTGTCACGGACCCCATAGATAAATGATTGAGTGGCCAGACATTCCAAAACACTGTCAGGAGCTGTGGGATGTGCAAGACGAACTAAACGAGCTATATCAGCTTCGAATTCTTGAAGATTTTCTTTAGAACTCTGATATCGGTTCCTCAGTTGCGTCTGGTACACTTGCTCCAGATGCGCATTGCCATATCGCATATCCAATCGTTTAACAAGTTGTTCGTAATCTTCTTGTTCATCTTGTTTTAGCGTTTGTAGGATATCGATGGCTTCTCCACGCAGCGAAACTGTCAACGCTGTAGCTTTTTCTTTGAAAGTCCAGCCATTCGCTTTGGCAGCAACTTCAAACTGTTTTACATAATTCGGCCACGAAGTATTGCCGTCAAATTCTGGTGTTTTTATATGCAGTCTAGAACTACTTTCTGTTTTCTTTTCCTGAATTTCATCAGTCTTAGCTGTATTTGAATTTGAAACCGCTGGTGACGTAATTTTGGAGACATTTTTCTGTAATTCTGCAATCCTGATATCGTATTCATCTTTCAAATTTTCCAATTTATCTTCTAAATTTCTTGACCTTTCTTTTAGTTGTTCGTTCAATTTTTCTTCCAAAGTTCTAGAATTTTCCATTAGTTTCTCTTCCCATATTCTAGAATTTTCTGTTAATTTCTCTTCTAAAGTTCTAGAATTTTCTGTTAATTTCTCTTCTAAAATTCTAGAATTTTCTTTTAATTCTTCTTTTAATGTTTGAGAATTATCCGCCAACTTTTGTTCTAAAGTAATAGAAGTTTCATCTAGTTTTCTAGAATTTTCCTCTAATTTTTGTTCTAAAGTTCGAGAATTTGCTACCAGTTTTTGTAAGTTTTCATCAGATTTTTTAGAATTTTCTGCTAACTTTTCCTCCATAATTTTACCAAAATCGGGCAAGGTATCCGTAATTTCGAATAAAAAGTCATCAGGATTTTCACCAGCTTCTACCAAAGCTTGCCGTAGACGATGTTGTAAAACAGACTTGGTTCCCGATGTCTCCAACTCTCGTTCTTCTAACTCCCTCTTGAGATCGGCCACTTTTAATTCACTTAATTTTACTTGTTTAGTAGCCATTTTATTTATTTTAATTTACACTTCACAGTTTATTAACAACCCTCACACCTGACACCAATTGTAACGTTTTATTTATTTAGGTGAAGTGTAAATTGATTAAAACACTAATATTTATATAACTAAGTTTAATTAAAGAAATATGAATTATAAAGAATAAATAAAAATAACTAACACTAAGAATTAACAAATATAAACACTAATTTAAGAACTAATTATTATTACTAATGACTTAAACACTAAGATAATTTATTTAAATAATTAAAATTACGCAATATTTATTTCAACACTATTTATATCACTGTCTATTTATTCATATCGCCATCTGTACATTACGCGTATTAACAAAAGACTGTCCTCGCGATCTTTTGCTTGGGGTATTTATATTAAAACGCTTCATTCTCGAATATTCTTTGACCTTTTACTTTCTCGAATATTCGCCGACCCCGATCAGAACAATAGGGAGCGAACGGACGTGTTTTGACATGTGCGCTAGCGGCCGCCGCCCGCGCCGCGACCCTGGGCTCGCTACAATATGATGAAAAATTATAAAATTCGGGCGCACAAACAAATATTTATATGATTTTTTACAAAAAAAAGTCAGATTTTACCTATTTTTGATGAATACGTTGTATATTGTAAGCTACATGGGCTGGATTCTAGAATACCTAACACACTTGAAATAGCAATTTTCTTGTTGCAATGTTTTCTTTTAGCTAAAATATGATGAAAAATCATAAAATTCGGGCGCGGAAGCAAATATTTATATGATTTTTTACAAAAATAAAGTCAGATTTTACATATTTTTTAAATGGATATTTTTGTTAAAACGTTCATAAACATGCTTTTGGACCTACACTATGGATAAAATATAATGAAAAATTATAAAATTCGAGCGCTGAAGCAAATATTTATATAATTTTTTACAAAAATAAAATCAGATTTTACCTATTTTTGATGAATAAATTGTATATTGTGAGCTTCATTAACTGGATTCTAGAATAACTACCACACTTGAAATAGCAATTTTCCTGTTGCAATGTTTTCTTTTACTTAAATTATGATGAAAAATCATAAAATTCGGGCGCGGAAGCAAATATTTATATGATCTTTAACAAAAATAAAGTCAGATTTTACATATTCTTGAAATGGATATTTTTGTTAATACAATCATAAACATGCTTTTGGACCTATACTGTGGATAAAATATGATGAAAAATTATAAAATTTGGGCGCGGAAGCAAATATTTATATAATTTTTTACAAATATAAAGTCAGATTTTATCTATTTTTGATGAATACGTTGTATATTGTAAGCTTCATTGGCTGGATTCTAGAATACCTACCACACTTGAAATAGCAATTTTCTTGTTGCAATGTTTTCTTTTACCTAAATTATGATGAAAAATCATAAAATTCGGGCGCGCAAACAAATATTTATATGATTTTTTACAAAAAAAAAAGTCAGATTTTACCTATTTTTGATGAATACGTTGTATATTCTAATCTACATGGGCTGGATTCTAGAATACCTAACACACTTGAAATAGCAATTTTCTTGTTGCAATGTTTTCTTTTAGCTAAAATATGATGAAAAATCATAAAATTCGGGCGCGGAAGCAAATATTTATATGATTTTTTACAAAAATAAAGTCAGAATTTACATATTTTTGAAATGGATATTTTTGTTAAAACGTTCATAAACATGCTTTTGGACCTATACTATAGATAAAATATGATGAAAAATTATAAAATTCGATTTTTTACAAAAATAAAGTCAGAATTTACATATTTTTGAAATGGATATTTTTGTTAAAACGTTCATAAACATGCTTTTGGACCTATACTATGGATAAAATATGATAAAAAATTATAAAATTCGAGCGCGGAAGCAAATATTTATATAACTTTTTATAAAAATAAAGTCAGATATTACCTATTTTTGAAGAATACGTTGTATATTGTAAGCTTCATTGGCTGGATTCTAGAATACCTACCACACTTGAAATAGCAATTTTCTTGTTGCAATGTTTTCTTTTACCTAATTTATGAAGAAAAATCATAAAATTTGGGCGCGGAAGCAAATATTTATATGATTTTTTACAAAAAAAAAATTAGATTTTACCTATTTTTGATGAATACGTTGTATATTGTAAGCTACATGGGCTGGATTCTAGAATACATAACACACTTGAAATAGCAATTTTATTGTTGCAATGTTTTCTTTTAGCTAAAATATGATGAAAAATCATAAAATTCGGGCGTGGAAGCAAATATTTATATGATTTTTTACAAAAATAATGTCAGATTTTACATATTTTTGAAATAGATATTTTCGTTAAAACGTTCATAAACATGCTTTTGGACCTATACTATGGATAAAATATGATGAAAAATTATAAAATTCGAGCGCGGAAGTAAATATTTATATAATTTTTTACAATAATAAAGTCAGATTTTACCTTTTTTTGATGAATACATTGTATATTGTAAGCTACATGGGCTGGATTCTAGAATACCTAACACACTTGAAATAGCAATTATCTAGTTGCAATGTTTTCTTTTAGCTAAAATATGATGAAAAATCATAAAATTCGGGCGCGGAAGCAAATATTTATATGATTTTTTACAAAAATAAAGTCAGATTTTACATATTTTTGAAATGAATATTTTTGTTAAAACGTTCATAAACATGCTTTTGGACTTATACTATGGATAAAATATGATAAAAAATTATAAAATTCGAGCGCGGAAGCAAATATTTATTTAATTTTTTACAAAAATAAAGTCAGATTTTACCTATTTTTGATGAATACTTTGTATATTGTAAGCTTCATTCACTGGATTGTAGAATACCTATTACACTTGAAATAGCAATTTTCTTGTTGCAATGTTTTCTTTTACCTAAATTATGATGAAAAATCATAAAATTCGGGCGCGGAAGCAAATATTTATATGATTTTTTACAAAAATAAAGTCAGATTTTATCTATCCTTGAAATGGATATTTTTGTTAAAACATTCATAAACATGCTTTTGGACATATACTGTGGATAAAATATGATGAAAAATTATAAAATTCGAGCGTGGAAGCAAATATTTATATAATTTTTTACAATAATAAAGTCAGATTTTACCTTTTTTTGATGAATACGTTGTATATTGTAAGCTACATGGGCTCGATTCTAGAATACCTAACACACTTGAAATAGCAATTATCTTGTTGCAATGTTTTCTTTTAGCTAAAATATGATGAAAAATCATAAAATTCGGGCGCAGAAGCAAATATTTATATGATTTTTTACAAAAATAAAGTCAGATTTTACATATTTTTGAAATGAATATTTTTGTTAAAACGTTCATAAACATGCTTTTGGAGCTATACTATGGATAATATATGATGAAAAATTATAAAATTCAAGCGCGGAAGCAAATATTTTTTTAATTTTTACAAAAATAAAGTCAGATTTTACCTATTTTTGATGAATACTTTGTATATTGTAAGCTTCAATGGCTGGATTCTAGAATACCTATTACACTTGAAATAGCTATTTTCTTGTTGCAATGTTTTCTTTTACCTAAATTATGATGAAAAATCATAAAATTCGGGCGCGGAAGCAAATATTTATATGATTTTTTACAAATATAAAGTCAGATTTTATCTATTCTTGAAATGGATATTTTTGTTAAAACATTCATAAACATGCTTTTGGACATATACTGTGGATATTTTATTTGATGAAAAATTATAAAATTCGGGCACGGAAGCAAATATTTATATGATTTTTTACAAAAAAAAAGTCAGATATTACCTCTTTTTGATGAATAATTTGTATATTGTAAGCTACATGGGCTGGATTCTAGAATACCTTACACACTTGAAATAGCAATTTTCTTGTTGCAATGTTTTCTTTTAGCTAAAATATGATGAAAAATCATAAAATTCGGGCGCGGAAGCAAATATTTATATGATTTTATACAAAAATAATGTCAGATTTTACATATTTTTGAAATGGATATTTTTGTTAAAACGTTCATAAACATGCTTTTGGACCTATACTACAGATAAAATATGATGAAAAATTATAAAATTCGAGCGCGGAAGCAAATATTTATATAATTTTTTACAAAAATAAAGTCAGATTTTACCTTTTTTTGATGAATACGTTGTATATTGTAAGCTACATGGGCTGGATTCTAGAATACCTAACACACTTGAATTAGCAATTTTCTTGTTGCAATGTATTCTTTTAGCTAAAATATGATGAAAAATCATAAAATTCGGTCGCGGAAGCAATTATTTATATGATTTTTTACCAAAAGAAAGTCAGATTTTACCTATTCTTGAAATGGATATTTTTGTTAAAACATTCATAAACATGCTTTTGGACCTATACTTTGAATAAAATATGATGAAAAATTATAAAATTCGAGCGCGGAAGCAAATATTTATATAATTTTTTACAAAAATAAAGTCAGAATTTACCTAGTTTTCATGAATACGTTGTATATTGTAAGCTTCATTGGCTGGATTCTAGAATTCCTACAACACTTGAAATAGCAATTTTCTTGTTGCAATGTTTTCTTTTACCTAAATTATGATGAAAAATCGTCAGCCAGTACGGTTGTGTGGTTGTGGCGTGTCTTGTCTGATCGTGTAGATAAGCAACATTGCCCGCCCTGTCCAATTGGATGGGTTGCCGCACAACGGCTCGGTGTGTGCTGGCCTTGCAGAGACTGTAGGCTGACAACCTGCATCACTAAAATGCAAGTAAAACATGTCACGAAACAAGTACTTCAGGTACTTGAGGCCTTGTTCCACTTAGGAATGTTGAGCCACTGATGATGATGATATGATGAAAAATCATAAAATTCGGGCGCGGAAGCAAATATTTGTATCATTTTTTACAAAAATAAAGTCAGATTTTACATATTCTTGAAATGGATATTTTTGTTAATACATTCATAAACATGCTTTTGAACCTATACTGTGGTTAAAATATGATGAAAAATTATAAAATTCGGGCGCGAAATAGCAATTTTTTTGTTGCAATGTTTTCTTTTACCTAAATTATGATAAAAAATCATATAATTCGGTCGCGGAAGCAAATATTTATATGATTTTTTACAAAAATAAAGTCAGATTTTACATATTTTTCAAATGGATATTTTTGTTAAAACGTTCATAAACATGCTTTTGGACCTATACTATAGATAAAATATGATGAAAAATTATAAAATTCGAGCGCGGAAGCAAATATTTATATAATTTTTTACAAAAATAAAGTCAGATTTTACCTTTTTTTGATGAATACGTTGTATATTGTAAGCTACATGGGCTGGATTCTAGAATACCTAACACACTTGAATTAGCAACTTTCTTGTTGCAATGTATTCTTTTAGCTAAAATATGATGAGAAATCATAAAATTCGGTCGCGGAAGCAAATATTTATATGATTTTTTACCAAAAGAAAGTCAGATTTTACCTATTCTTGAAATGGATATTTTTGTTAAAACATTCATAAACATGCTTTTGGACCTATACTTTGAATAAAATATGATGAAAAATTATAAAATTCGAGCGCGGAAGCAAATATTTATATAATTTTTTACAAAAATAAAGTCAGAATTTACCTAGTTTTCATGAATACGTTGTATATTGTAAGCTTCATTGGCTGGATTCTAGAATTCCTACAACACTTGAAATAGCAATTTTCTTGTTGCAATGTTTTCTTTTACCTAAATTATGATGAAAAATCATAAAATTCGGGCGCGGAAGCAAATATTTGTATCATTTTTTACAAAAATAAAGTCAGATTTTACATATTCTTGAAATGGATATTTTTGTTAATACATTCATAAACATGCTTTTGAACCTATACTGTGGATAAAATATGATGAAAAATTATAAAATTCGGGCGCGAAATAGCAATTTTTTTGTTGCAATGTTTTCTTTTACCTAAATTATGATAAAAAATCATATAATTCGGTCGCGGAAGCAAATATTTATATGATTTTTTACCAAAATAAAGTCAGATTTTACCTATTCTTGAAATGGACATTTGTGTTAAAACATTCATAAACATGCTTTTGGACCTATACTGTGAATAAAATATAATAAAAAATTATAAAATTCGGGCGCGGAAGCAAATATTTATATGATTTTTTACAAAAATAAAGTCAGATTTTACATATTTTTCAAATGGATATTTTTGTTAAAACGTTCATAAACATGCTTTTGGACCTATACTATGGATAAAATATGATGAAAAATGATAAAATTCGAGCGCGGAAGCAAATATTTATATAATTTTTACAAAAATAAAGTCAGATTTTATCTATTCTTGAAATGGATATTTTTGTTAAAACATTCATAAACATGCTTTTGGACATATACTGTGGATATTTTATTTGATGAAAAATTATAAAATTCGGGCACGGAAGCAAATATTTATATGATTTTTTACAAAAAAAAAGTTAGATATTACCTCTTTTTGATGAATAATTTGTATATTGTAAGCTACATGGGCTGGATTCTAGAATACCTAACACACTTGAAATAGCAATTTTCTTGTTGCAATGTTTTCTTTTAGCTAAAATATGATGAAAAATCATAAAATTCGGGCGCGAAAGCAAATATTTATATGATTTTATACAAAAATAATGTCAGATTTAACATATTTTTGAAATGGATATTTTTGTTAAAACGTTCATAAACATGCTTTTGGACCTATACTATAGATAAAATATGATGAAAAATTATAAAATTCGAGCGCGGAAGCAAATATTTATATAATTTTTTACAAAAATAAAGTCAGATTTTACCTTTTTTTGATGAATAAGTTGTATATTGTAAGCTACATGGGCTGGATTCTAGAATACCTAACACACTTGAATTAGCAATTTTCTTGTTGCAATGTATTCTTTTAGCTAAAATATGATGAAAAATCATAAAATTCGGTCGCGGAAGCAAATATTTATATGATTTTTTACCAAAAGAAAGTCAGATTTTACCTATTCTTGAAATGGATATTTTTGTTAAAACATTCATAAACATGCTTTTGGACCTATACTTTGAATAAAATATGATGAAAAATTATAAAATTCGAGCGCGGAAGCAAATATTTATATAATTTTTTACAAAAATAAAGTCAGAATTTACCTAGTTTTCATGAATACGTTGTATATTGTAAGCTTCATTGGCTGTATTCTAGAAATCCTACAACACTTGAAATAGCAATTTTCTTGTTGCATTGTTTTCTTTTACCTAAATTATGATGAAAAATCATAAAATTCGGGCGCGGAAGCAAATATTTGTATCATTTTTTACAAAAATAAAGTCAGATTTTACATATTCTTTAAATGGATATTTTTGTTAATACATTCATAAACATGCTTTTAAACCTATACTGTGGATAAAATATGATGAAAAATTATAAAATTCGGGCGCGAAATAGCAATTTTTTTGTTGCAATGTTTTCTTTTACCTAAATTATGATAAAAAATCATATAATTCGGTCGCGGAAGCAAATATTTATATGATTTTTTACCAAAATAAAGTCAGATTTTACCTATTCTTGAAATGGACATTTGTGTTAAAACATTCATAAACATGCTTTTGGACCTATACTGTGAATAAAATATAATAAAAAATTATAAAATTCGGGCGCGGAAGCATATATTTATATAATTTCTTACAAAAATAAAGTCAGATTTTACATATTTTTCAAATGGATATTTTTGTTAAAACGTTCATAAACATGCTTTTGGACCTATACTATGGATAAAATATGATGAAAAATTATAAAATTCGAGCGCGGAAGCAAATATTTATATAATTTTTTACAAAAATAAAGTCAGATTTTACCTATTTTTGATGAATACGTTGTATATTGTAAGCTTCATTGGCTGGATTCTAGAATACCTACCACACTTGAAATAGCAATTTTCTTGTTGCAATGTTTTCTTTTTTCTAAATTATGATAACAAATCATAAAATTCGGGCGCGGAAGCAAATATTTATATGATTTTTACAAAAATAATGTCAGATTTGACATGTTGTTGAAATGGATATATTTGTTAATACATTCATAAACATGCTTTTGGACCTATACTGTGGATAAAATATGATGAAAAATTATAAAATTCGGGCGTGGAAGCAAATATTTATATGATTTTTTACAAAAATTAAGTCAGATTTTTCCTATTCTTGAAATGGATACTTTTGCTAAAACATTTATAAACATGCTTTTGGACCTATACTGCGGATAAAATATGATGAAAAATTATAAAATTCGGGCGCGCAAACAAATATTTATATGATTTTTTACAAAAAAAGTCAGATTTTACCTATTTTTGATGAATACGTTGTATATTGTAAGCTACATGGGCTGGATTCTATAATACCTAACACACTTGAAATAGCAATTTTCTTGTTGCAATGTTTAGTTTTAGCTAAAATATGATGAAATATCATAAAATTCGGGCGCGGAAGCAAATATTTATATGATTTTTTACAAAAATAAAGTCAGATTTTACCTATTTTTGATGAATACGTTGTATATTGTAAGCTACATAGGCTGGATTCTAGAATACCTACCACACTTGAAATAGCAATTTTCTTGTTGCAATGTTTTCTTTTACCTAAATTAGGATGAAAAATCATAAAATTCGGGCGCGGAAGCAAATATTTATATGATTTTTTACAAAAATAAAGTGAGATTTTACATATTCTTGAAATGGATATTTTTGTTAAAACATTCATAAACATGCTTTTGGACCTTTACTGTGGATAAAATATGATGAAATATTATAAAATTCGGGCGCGGAAGCAAATATTTATATAATTTTTTACAATAATAAAGTCAGATTTTACCTATTTTTGATGAATACGTTGTATATTGTAAGCTACATGGGCTGGATTCTAGAATACCTAACACACTTGAAATAGCAATTTTCTTGTTGCAATGTTTTCTTTTACCTAAAATATGATAAAAAATCATAATATTGGGGCGCGAAAGCAAATATTTATATGATTTTTTACAAAAATAAAGTCAGATTTTTCCTATTCTTCAAATTGATATTTTTGTTAAAACATTCATAAACATGCTTTTGGACCTATACTGCGGATAAAATATGATGAAAAATTATAAAATTCGGGCGCGCAAACAAATATTTATATGATTTTTTACAAAAAAAAGTCAGATTTTACCTATTTTTGATGAATACGTTGTATATTGTAAGCTACATGGGCTGGATTCTATAATACCTAACACACTTGAAATAGCAATTTTCTTGTTGCAATGTTTTCTTTTAGCTAAAATATGATGAAATATCATAAAATTCGGGCGCGGAAGCAAATATTTATATGATTTTTTTACAAAAATAAATTCAGAATTTACCTATTTTTGATGAACACGTTGTATATTGTAAGTTACATGGGCTGGATTCTAGAATACCTAACACACTTGAAATAGCAATTTTCTTGTTGCAATGTTTTCTTTTAGCTAAAATATGATGAAAAATCATAAAATTCGGGCGCGGAAGCAAATATTAATATGATTTTTTACAAAAATAAAGTCAGATTTTACATATTCTTGAAATGGATATTTTTGTTAATACATTCATAAACATGGTTTTGGACCTATACTGTTAATAAAATATGATAAAAAATTATAAAATTCGGGCGCGGAAGCAAATATTTATATGATTTTTTACAAAAAAAAAGTCAGATTTTACCTATTTATGATGAATACGTTGTATATTGTAAGCTACATGGGCTGGATTCTAGAATACCTAACACACTTGAAATAGCAATTTTCTTGTTGCAATGTTTTCTTTTACCTAAAATATGATGAAAATTCATAAAATTGGGGCGCGAAAGCAAATATTTATATGATTTTTTATAAAAATAAAGTCAGATTTTTCCTATTCTTCAAATTGATATTTTTGTTAAAACATTCATAAACATGATTTTGGACCTATACTGCGGATAAAATATGATGAAAAATTATAAAATTCGGGCGCGCAAACAAATATTTATATGATTTTTTACAAAAAAAAAGTCAGATTTTACCTATTTTTGATGAATACGTTATAAATGGTAAGCTTCATTGGCTGGATTCTAGAATACCTACCACACCTGAAATAGCAATTTTCTTGTTGCAATGTTTTCTTTTACCTTAATTATGATGAAAAATCATAAAATGCGGGCGCGTAAGCAAATATTTATATGATTTTTTACAAAAATAATGTCAGATTTTACATATTCTTGAAATGGATATTTTTGTTAATACATTCATAAACATGCTTTTGGACCTATACTGTGGATAAAATATGATGAAAAATTATTAAATTCGGGCGCGGAAGCAAATATTTATATGATTTTTTACAAAAAAAAGTCAGATTTTACCTATTTTTGATGAATACGTTGTATATTGTAAGCTTCATTGGCTGGATTCTAGAATTACTACCACACTTTAAATAGCAATTTTCTTGTTGCAATGTTTTCTTTTACCTAAATTATAATGAAAAATCATAAAATTCGGGCGCGGAAGCAAATATTTATGATTTTTTACAAAAATTAAGTCAGATTTATCCTATTCTTGAAATGGATACTTTTGCTAAAACATTTATAAACATGCTTTTGGACCTATACTGCGGATAAAATATAATAAAAAATTATAAAATTCGGGCGCGCAAACAAATATTTATATGATTTTTTACAAAAAAAAGTCAGATTTTACCTATTTTTGATGAATACTATATTCATAAACATGCTTTTGGAGCTATACTATGGATAAAATATGATGAAAAATTATAAAAATCGACCCGGAAGCAAATATTTATTTAATTTTTTACAAGAATAAAGTCAGATTTTACCTATTTTTGATGAATACGTTGTATATTGTAAGCTACATGGGCTGGATTCTAGAATACCTGACACACTTGAAATAGCAATTTTCTTGTTGCAATGTTTTCTTTTAGCTAAAATATGATGAAAAATCATAAAATTCAGGCGCGGAAGCAAATACTTATATGATTTTTTACAAAAATAAAGTCAGATTTTACATAATTTTGAAATTGATATTTTTGTTAAAACGTTCATAAACATGCTTTTGGACCTATACTATGGATAAAATATGATAAAAATTATAAAATTCGAGCGCGGAAGCAAATGTTTATTTAATTTTTTACAAATATAAAGTCAGATTTTACCTATTTTTGATGAATACGTAGTATATTGTAAGCTTCATTGGCTGGATTCTAGAATACCTATTACACTTGAAATAGCAATTTTCTTGTTGCAATGTTTTCTTTTACCTAAATTATGATGACAAATCATAAAATTCGGGCGCGGAAGCAAATATTTATATGATTTTTACAAAAATAAATTCAGATTTTACATATTCTTAAATGGATATTTTTGTTAATACATTCATAAACATGCTTTTGGACCTATACTGTGGATAAAAATATGATGAAAAATTATAAAAATCGGGCGCGGAAGCAAATATTTATATGATTTTTTACAAAAAAAAATTCAGATTTTACCTATTTTTGATGAATACGTTATAAATGGTAAGCTTCATTGGCTGGATTCTAGAATACCTACCACACTTGAAATAGCAATTTTCTTGTTGCAATGTTTTCTTTTACCTTAATTAAGATAAAAAATCAAAAATTCGGGCGCGGAAGCAAATATTTATATGATTTTTTACAAAAATAAAGTCAGAATTTACATATTTTTGAAATGGATATTTTTGTTAAAACGTTCATAAACATGCTTTTGGACCTATACTATGGATAAAATATGATAAAAAATTATAAAATTCGAGCGCGGAAGCAAATATTTATATAATTTTTTACAAAAATAAAGTCAGATTTTACCTATTTTTGATAAATACGTTGTATATTGTAAGCTTCATTGGCTGGATTCTAGAATACCTACTACACTTGAAATAGCAATTTTCTTGTTGCAATGTTTTGTTTTACCTAAATTATGATGAAAAATAATAAAATACGGGCGCGGAAGCAAAAATTTATATGATTTTTTACAAAAATAAAGTCAGATTTTACCTATTCTTAAAATGGATATTTTTGTTAATACATTCTAAAACATGCTTTTGGACCTATACTGTGGATAAAATATGATGAAAAATTATAAAATTCGGTCGCGGAAGCAAATATTTATATAATTTTTTACAAAAAAAAGTTAGATTTTACCTATTTTTGATGAATACGTTGTATATTGTAAGCTACATGGACTGGATTCTAGAATACCTAACACACTTGAAATAGCAATTTTCTTGTTGCAATGTTTTCTTTTAGCTAAAATATAATGAAAAATCATAAAATTCAGGCGCGGAAGCAAATATTTATATGATTTTTTACAAAAACAAAGTCATATTTTACATATTTTTGAAATGGATATTTTTGTTAAAACGTTCATAAACATGCTTTTGGACCTCTACTATGGCTAAAATATGATGAAAAATTATAAAAATGGAGCGCGGAAGCAAATATTTATTTAATTTTTTACAAGAATAAAGTCAGATTTTACCTATTTTTGATAAATACGTTGTATATTGAAGCTTCATTGGCTGGATTCTAGAATACCTATTACACTTGAAATAGCAATTTTCTTGTTGCAATGTTTTCTTTTACCTAAATTATGATGACAAATCATAAAATTCGTTCGCGGAAGCAAATATTTATATGATTTTTACAAAAATAAAGTCAGATTTTACATATTCTTGAAATGGATATTTTTGTTTTACATTCATAAACATGCTTTTGGACCTATACTGTGGATAAAATATGATGAAAAATTATAAAATTCGGGCGCGGAAGCAAATATTTATATGATATTTTACAAAAAAAAGTCAGAGTTTACCTATTTTTGATGAATACGTTGTATATTGTAAGCTACATGGGCTGGATTCTAGAATACCTAACACACTTGAAATAGCAATTTTCTTGTTCAATGTTTTCTTTTAGCTATAATATGATGAAAAATCATAAAATTCGGGCGCGGAAGCAAATATTTATATGATTTTTTACAAAAATAATGTCAGATTTTACATATTTTTGAAATGGATATTTTTGTTAAAACGTCCAATAACATGCTTTTGGACCTATACTATGGATAAAATATGTTGAAAAATTATAAAATTCGAGCGCGCAAACAAATATTTATATGATTTTTTACAAAAATAAAGTCAGATTTTACCTATTCTTGAAATGGATATTTTTGTTAAAACATTCTTAAACATGCTTTTGGACCTATACTGTGGATAAAATATGATAAAAAATTATAAAATTCGGGTGCGGAAGCAAATATTTATATGATTTTTTACAAAAAAAAGTCAGATTTTACCTATTTTTGATGAATACGTTGTATATTGTAAGCTACATGGGCTGGATTCTAGAATACCTAACACACTTGAAATAGCAATTTTCTTGTTGCAATGTTTTCTTTTAGTTAAAATATGATAAAAAATCACAAAATTCAGGCGCGGAAGCAAATTTTTATATGATTTTATACAAAAATTAAGTCAGATTTATCCTATTCTTGAAATGGATATATTTGTTAAAACAATTATAAACATGCTTTTGGACCTATACTGCGGATAAAATATGATGAAAAATTATAAAATTCGGGCGCGCAAACAAATATTTATATGATTTTTTACAAAAAAAAAAGTCAGATTTTACCTATTTTTGATGTATACCTTGTATATTGTAAGCTACTTGGGCTGGATTCTAGAATACCTAACACACTTGAAATAGCAATTTTCTTAGTGCAATGTTTTCTTTTAGCTAAAATATGATAAAAAATCATAAAATTCTGGCGCGGAAGCAAATATTTATATGATTTTTTACAAAAATAAAGTCAGAATTTACATATTTTTGAAATGGATATTTTTGTTAAAACGTTCATAAACATGCTTTTTGACCTATACTATGGATAAAATATGATGAAAAATTATAAAATTCGAGCGCGGAAGCAAATATTTATATAATTTTTTACAAAAATAAAGTCAGATTTTACCTATTTTTGATGAATATGTTGTATATTGTAAGCTTCATTGGCTGGATTCTAGAATACCTATTACACTTGAAATAGCAATTTTCTTGTTGCAATGTTTACTTTTACCTAAATTATAATGACAAATCATAAAATTCGGGCGCGGAAGCAAATATTTATATGATTTTTACAAAAATAAAGTGAGATTTTACATATTCTCGAAATGGATATTTATGTTAATACATTCATAAACATGCTTTTGGACCTATACTGTGGATAAAATATGATTAAAAATTATAAAATTTGGGCGCGGAAGCAAATATTTATATGATTTTTTACAAAAAAAAAGTCAGAATTTACCTATTTTTGATGAATACGTTGTATATTGTAAGCTTCATTGGCTGGATTCTAGAATACCTACCACACTTGAAATAGCAATTTTCTTGTTGCAATGTTTTCTTTTACCTAAATTATGATGAAAAATTATAAATTCGGCCGCGGAAGCAAATAATTATATGATTTTTTACCAAAATAAAGTCAGATTTTACATATTCTTGAAATGGATATTTTTGTTAAAACATTCATAAACATGCTTTTGGACCTATACAGTGAATAAAATATGATGAAAAATTATAAAATTCGGGCGCGGAAGCAAATATTTATATAATTTTTTACAAAAAAAAGTCAGATTTTACCTATTTTTGATGATTACGTTGTATATTGTAAGCTACGTGGGCTGGATTCTAGAATACCTAACACACTTGAAATAGCAATTTTCTTGTTGCAATGTTTTCTTTTAGCTAAAATATGATGAAAAATCATAAAATTCAGGCGCGGAAGCAAATTTTTATATGATTTTGTACAAAAATTAAGTCAGAATTTACATATTTTTGAAATGGATATTTTTGTTAAAACGTTCATAAACATGCTTTTGGACCTATACTATGGATAAAATATGATGAAAAATTATAAAATTTGAGCGCGGAAGCAAATATTTATATAATTTTTTACAAAAATAAAGTCAGATTTTACCTATTTTTGATAAATACGTTGTATATTGTAAACTTCATTGGCTGGATTCTAGAATACCTACCACACTTGAAATAGCAATTTTCTTGTTGCAATGTTTTCTTTTACCTAAATTATGATGAAAAATCATAAAATACGGGCGCGGAAGTTAATATTTATATGATTTTTTACCAAAATAAAGTCAGATTTTACCTATTTTTGATGAATACGTTGTATATTGTAAGCTACATGGGCTGGATTCTAGAATACGTAACACACTTGTAATAGCAGTTTTCTTGTTGCAATGTTTTCTTTTAGCTAAAATATGATGAAAAATCATAAAATTCAGGCGCGGAAGCAAATATTTATATGATTTTTTAAAAAATAAAGTCAGGTTTTACAAATTTTTGAAATGGATATTTTTGTTAAAACGTTCATAAACATGCTTTTGGACCTATACTATGGATAAAATATGATGAAAAATTATAAAATTCGAGTGCGGAAGCAAATATTTATTTAATTTTTTACAAAATTAAAGTCAGAATTTACCTATTTTTGATGAATATGTTGTATATTGTAAGCTTCATTACTCTGAGATAGCGCGT
>JAQOWZ010000427.1:0-42086 GCA_035578165.1 Stenolophus ochropezus
ACGCGCTATCTCAGAGTTGCGGATAAACTATGATGAAAAATTATAAAATTCGGGCGCGCAAACAAATATTTATATGATTTTTTACAAAAAAAAAAGTCAGATTTTACCTATTTTTGATGAATACGTTGTATATTGTAAGCTACATGGACTGGATTCTAGAATACCTAACACACTTGAAATAGCAATATTCTTGTTGCAATGTTTTCTTTTAGCTAAAATATGATGAAAAATTATAAAATTTGGGCTCGGAAGCAAATATTTATATGATTTTTTACAAAAATAAAGTCAGATTTTACATATTTTTGAAATGGATATTTTTGTTAAAACGTTCATAAACATGAATTTGGACCTATACTATGGATAAAATATGATGAAAAATCATAAAATTTGGGCTCGGAAGCAAATATTTATATGATTTTTTACAGAAATAAAGTCAGATTTTACATATTTTTGAAATGGATATTTTTGTTTAAAACGTTCATAAACATGAATTTGGACCTATACTATGGATAAAATATGATGAAAAATTATAAAATTCGGGCTCGGAAGCAAATATTTATATGATTTTTTACAAAAATAAAGTCAGATTTTACATATTTTTGAAATGGATATTTTTGTTAAAATGTTCATAAACATGAATTTGGACCTATACTATGGATAAAATATGATGAAAAATTATAAAATTCGAGCGCGGAAGCAAATATTTATATAATTTTTTACAAAAATAAAGTCAGATTTTACCTATTTTTGATGAATACGTTGTATATTGTAAGCTTCATTGGCTGGATTCTAGAATACCTACCACACTTGAAATAGCAATTTTATTGTTTGCAATGTTTTCTTTTACCTAAAATATGATGAAAAATCATAAAAATCGTGCGCTGAAGCAAATATTTATATGATTTTTTACAAAAATAAAGTCAGATTTTTCTTATTCTTGAAATGGATATTTTTGTTAAAACATTTATAAACATGCTTTTGGACCTATATTGCGGATAAAATATGATGAAAAATCATAAAATTCGGGCGCGCAAACAAATATTTATATGATTTTTTACAAAAAAAAATCAGATTTTACCTATTTTTGATGAATACGTTGTATATTGTAAGCTACATGGACTGGATTCTAGAATACCTAACACACTTGAAATAGCAATTTTCTTGTTGCAATGTTTTCTTTTAGCTAAAATATAATGAAAAATCATAAAATTTGGGCTCGGAAGCAAATATTTATATGATTTTTTACAAAAATAAAGTCAGATTTTACATATTTTTGAAATGGATATTTTTGTTAAAACGTTCATAAACATGAATTTGGACCTATACTATGGATAAAATATGATGAAAAATCATAAAATTTGGGTTTGGAAGCAAATATTTATATGATTTTTTACAGAAATAAAGTCAGATTTTACATATTTTTGAAATGGATATTTTTGTTTAAAACGTTCATAAACATGAATTTGGACCTATACTATGGATAAAATATGATGAAAAATTATAAAATTCGGGCTCGGAAGCAAATATTTATATGATTTTTTACAAAAATAAAGTCAGATTTTACATATTTTTGAAATGGATATTTTTGTTAAAACGTTCATAAACATGAATTTGGACCTATACTATGGATAAAATATGATGAAAAATTATAAAATTCGAGCGCGGAAGCAAATATTTATATAATTTTTTACAAAAATAAAGTCAGATTTTACCTATTTTTGATGAATACGTTGTATATTGTAAGCTTCATTGGCTGGATTCTAGAATACCTACCACACTTGAAATAGCAATTTTCTTGTTGCAATGTTTTCTTTTACCTAAAATATGATGAAAAATCATAAAAATCGGGCGCGGAAGCAAATATTTATATGATTTGTTACAAAAATAATGTCAGATTTTTCTTATTCTTGAAATGGATATTTTTGTTAAAACATTTATAAACATGCTTTTGGACCTATATTGCGGATAAAATATGATGAAAAATTATAAAATTCGGGCGCGCAAACAAATATTTATATGATTTTTTACAAAAAAAAAGTCAGATTTTACCTATTTTTGATGAATACGTTGTATATTGTAAGCTACATGGACTGGATTCTAGAATACCTAACACACTTGAAATAGCAATATTCTTGTTGCAATGTTTTCTTTTAGCTAAAATATGATGAAAAATCATAAAAATTTGGGCTCGGAAGCAAATATTTATATGATTTTTTACAAAAATAAAGTCAGATTTTACATATTTTTGAAATGGATATTTTTGTTAAAACGTTCATAAACATGAATTTGGACCTATACTATGGATAAAATATGATGAAAAATCATAAAATTTGGGCTCGGAAGCAAATATTTATATGATTTTTTACAGAAATAAAGTCAGATTTTACATATTTTTGAAATGGATATTTTTGTTAAAACGTTCATAAACATGAATTTGGACCTATACTATGGATAAAATATGATGAAAAATTATAAAATTCGGGCTCGGAAGCAAATATTTATATGATTTTTTACAAAAATAAAGTCAGATTTTACATATTTTTGAAATGGATATTTTTGTTAAAACGTTCATAAACATGAATTTGGACCTATACTATGGATAAAATATGATGAAAAATTATAAAATTCGAGCGCGGAAGCAAATATTTATATAATTTTTTACAAAAATAAATTCAGATTTTACCTATTTTTGATGAATACGTTGTATATTGTAAGCTTCATTGGCTGGATTCTAGAATACCTACCACACTTGAAATAGCAATTTTCTTGTTGCAATGTTTTCTTTTACCTAAAATATGATGAAAAATCATAAAAATCGGGCGCGGAAGCAAATATTTATATGATTTTTTACAAAAATAAAGTCAGATTTTTCTTATTCTTGAAATGGATATTTTTGTTAAAACATTTATAAACATGCTTTTGGACCTATATTGCGGATAAAATATGATGAAAAATCATAAAATTCGGGCGCGCAAACAAATATTTATATGATTTTTTACAAAAAAAAAAGTCAGATATTACCTATTTTTGATGAATACGTTGTATATTGTAAGCTACATGGACTGGATTCTAGAATACCTAACACACTTGAAATAGCAATTTTCTTGTTGCAATGTTTTCTTTTAGCTAAAATATAATGAAAAATCATAAAATTTGGGCTCGGAAGCAAATATTTATATGATTTTTTACAAAAATAATGTCAGATTTTACATATTTTTGAAATGGATATTTTTGTTAAAACGTTCATAAACATGAATTTGGACCTATACTATGGATAAAATATGATGAAAAATCATAAAATTTGGGCTCGGATGCAAAATATTTATTGATTTTTTACAGAAATAAAGTCAGATTTTACATATTTTTGAAATGGATATTTTTGTTAAAACGTTCATAAACATGAATTTGGACCTATACTATGGATAAAATATGATGAAAAATTATAAAATTCGAGCGCGGAAGCAAATATTTATATAATTTTTTACAAAAATAAAGTCAGATTTTACCTATTTTTGATGAATACGTTGTATATTGTAAGCTTCATTGGCTGGATTCTAGAATACCTACCACACTTGAAATAGCAACTTTCTTGTTGCAATGTTTTCTTTCACCTAAAATATGATGAAAAATCATAAAAATCGGGCGCGGAAGCAAATATTTATATGATTTTTTACAAAAATAAAGTCAGATTTTTCTTATTCTTGAAATGGATATTTTTGTTAAAACATTTATAAACATGCTTTTGGACCTATATTGCGGATAAAATATGATGAAAAATCATAAAATTCGGGCGCGCAAACAAATATTTATATGATTTTTTACAAAAAAAAAGTCAGATTTTACCTATTTTTGATGAATACGTTGTATATTGTAAGCTACATGGACTGGATTCTAGAATACCTAACACACTTGAAATAGCAATTTTCTTGTTGCAATGTTTTCTTTTAGCTAAAATATAATGAAAAATCATAAAATTTGGGCTCGGAAGCAAATATTTATATGATTTTTTACAAAAATAAAGTCAGATTTTACATATTTTTGAAATGGATATTTTTGTTTAAAACGTTCATAAACATGAATTTGGACCAATACTATGGATAAAATATGATGAAAAATTATAAAATTCGGGCTCGGAAGCAAATATTTATATGATTTTTTACAAAAATAAAGTCGGATTTTACATATTTTTGAAATGGATATTTTTGTTAAAACGTTCATAAACATGAATTTGGACCTATACTATGGATAAAATATGATGAAAAATTATAAAATTCGAGCGCGGAAGCAAATGTTTATATAATTTTTTTACAAAAATAAAGTCAGATTTTACCTATTTTTGATGAATACGTTGTATATTGTAAGCTTCATTGGCTGGATTCTAGAATACCTACCACACTTGAAATAGCAATTTTCTTGTTGCAATGTTTTCTTTTACCTAAAATATGATGAAAAATCATAAAAATCGGGCGCGGAAGCAAATATTTATATGATTTTTTACAAAAATAATGTCAGATTTTTCTTATTCTTGAAATGGATATTTTTGTTAAAACATTTATAAACATGCTTTTGGACCTATATTGCGGATAAAATATGATGAAAAATTATAAAATTCGGGCGCGCAAACAAATATTTATATGATTTTTTACAAAAAAAAAAGTCAGATTTTACCTATTTTTGATGAATACGTTGTATATTGTAAGCTACATGGACTGGATTCTAGAATACCTAACACACTTGAAATAGCAATATTCTTGTTGCAATGTTTTCTTTTAGCTAAAATATGATGAAAAATTATAAAATTTGGGCTCGGAAGCAAATATTTATATGATTTTTTACAAAAATAAAGTCAGATTTTACATATTTTTGAAATGGATATTTTTGTTAAAACGTTCATAAACATGAATTTGGACCTATACTATGGATAAAATATGATGAAAAATCATAAAATTTGGGCTCGGAAGCAAATATTTATATGATTTTTTACAGAAATAAAGTCAGATTTTACATATTTTTGAAATGGATATTTTTGTTAAAACGTTCATAAACATGAATTTGGACCTATACTATGGATAAAATATGATGAAAAATTATAAAATTCGGGCTCGGAAGCAAATATTTATATGATTTTTTACAAAAATAAAGTCAGATTTTACATATTTTTGAAATGGATATTTTTGTTAAAATGTTCATAAACATGAATTTGGACCTATACTATGGATAAAATATGATGAAAAATTATAAAATTCGAGCGCGGAAGCAAATATTTATATAATTTTTTACAAAAATAAAGTCAGATTTTACCTATTTTTGATGAATACGTTGTATATTGTAAGCTTCATTGGCTGGATTCTAGAATACCTACCACACTTGAAATAGCAATTTTATTGTTGCAATGTTTTCTTTTACCTAAAATATGATGAAAAATCATAAAAATCGGGCGCTGAAGCAAATATTTATATGATTTTTTACAAAAATAAAGTCAGATTTTTCTTATTCTTGAGAATGGATATTTTTGTTAAAACATTTATAAACATGCTTTTGGACCTATATTGCGGATAAAATATGATGAAAAATCATAAAATTCGGGCGCGCAAACAAATATTTATATGATTTTTTACAAAAAAAAATCAGATTTTACCTATTTTTGATGAATACGTTGTATATTGTAAGCTACATGGACTGGATTCTAGAATACCTAACACACTTGAAATAGCAATTTTCTTGTTGCAATGTTTTCTTTTAGCTAAAATATAATGAAAAATCATAAAATTTGGGCTCGGAAGCAAATATTTATATGATTTTTTACAAAAATAAAGTCAGATTTTACATATTTTTGAAATGGATATTTTTGTTAAAACGTTCATAAACATGAATTTGGACCTATACTATGGATAAAATATGATAAAAAATCATAAAATTTGGGCTCGGAAGCAAATATTTATATGATTTTTTACAGAAATAAAGTCAGATTTTACATATTTTTGAAATGGATATTTTTGTTAAAACGTTCATAAACATGAATTTGGGACCTATACTATGGATAAAATATGATGAAAAATTATAAAATTCGGGCTCGGAAGCAAATATTTATATGATTTTTTACAAAAATAAAGTCAGATTTTACATATTTTTGAAATGGATATTTTTGTTAAAACGTTCATAAACATGAATTTGGACCTATACTATGGATAAAATATGATGAAAAATTATAAAATTCGAGCGCGGAAGCAAATATTTATATAATTTTTTACAAAAATAAATTCAGATTTTACCCTATTTTTGATGAATACGTTGTATATTGTAAGCTTCATTGGCTGGATTCTAGAATACCTACCACACTTGAAATAGCAATTTTCTTGTTGCAATGTTTTCTTTTACCTAAAATATGATGAAAAATCATAAAAATCGGGCGCGGAAGCAAATATTTATATGATTTTTTACAAAAATAATGTCAGATTTTTTCTTATTCTTGAAATGGATATTTTTGTTAAAACATTTATAAAACATGCTTTTGGACCTATATTGCGGATAAAATATGATGAAAAATTATAAAATTCGGGCGCGCAAACAAATATTTATATGATTTTTTACAAAAAAAAAGTCAGATTTTACCTATTTTTGATGAATACGTTGTATATTGTAAGCTACATGGACTGGATTCTAGAATACCTAACACACTTGAAATAGCAATATTCTTGTTGCAATGTTTTCTTTTAGCTAAAATATGATGAAAAATCATAAAATTTGGGCTCGGAAGCAAATATTTATATGATTTTTTACAAAAATAAAGTCAGATTTTACATATTTTTGAAATGGATATTTTTGTTTAAAACGTTCATAAACATGAATTTGGACCTATACTATGGATAAAATATGATGAAAAATCATAAAATTTGGGCTCGGAAGCAAATATTTATATGATTTTTTACAGAAATAAAGTCAGATTTTACATATTTTTGAAATGGATATTTTTGTTAAAACGTTCATAAACATGAATTTGGACCTATACTATGGATAAAATATGATGAAAAATTATAAAATTCGGGCTCGGAAGCAAATATTTATATGATTTTTTACAAAAATAAAGTCAGATTTTACATATTTTTGAAATGGATATTTTTGTTTAAAACGTTCATAAACATGAATTTGGACCTAAACTATGGATAAAATATGATGAAAAATTATAAAATTCGAGCGCGGAAGCAAATATTTATATAATTTTTTACAAAAATAAATTCAGATTTTACCTATTTTTGATGAATACGTTGTATATTGTAAGCTTCATTGGCTGGATTCTAGAATACCTACCACACTTGAAATAGCAATTTTCTTGTTGCAATGTTTTCTTTTACCTAAAATATGATGAAAAATCATAAAAATCGGGCGCGGAAGCAAATATTTATATGATTTTTTTACAAAAATAAAGTCAGATTTTTCTTATTCTTGAAATGGATATTTTTGTTAAAACATTTATAAACATGCTTTTGGACCTATATTGCGGATAAAATATGATGAAAAATCATAAAATTCGGGCGCGCAAACAAATATTTATATGATTTTTTACAAAAAAAAAGTCAGATATTACCTATTTTTGATGAATACGTTGTATATTGTAAGCTACATGGACTGGATTCTAGAATACCTAACACACTTGAAATAGCAATTTTCTTGTTGCAATGTTTTCTTTTAGCTAAAATATAATGAAAAATCATAAAATTTGGGCTCGGAAGCAAATATTTATATGATTTTTTACAAAAATAATGTCAGATTTTACATATTTTTGAAATGGATATTTTTGTTAAAACGTTCATAAACATGAATTTGGACCTATACTATGGATAAAATATGATGAAAAATCATAAAATTTGGGCTCGGAAGCAAATATTTATTGCAAATATTTATTGATTTTTTACAGAAATAAAGTCAGATTTTACATATTTTTGAAATGGATATTTTTGTTAAAATGTTCATAAACATGAATTTGGACCTATACTATGGATAAAATATGATGAAAAATTATAAAATTCGAGCGCGGAAGCAAATATTTATATAATTTTTTACAAAAATAAAGTCAGATTTTACCTATTTTTGATGAATACGTTGTATATTGTAAGCTTCATTGGCTGGATTCTAGAATACCTACCACACTTGAAATAGCAACTTTCTTGTTGCAATGTTTTCTTTCACCTAAAATATGATGAAAAATCATAAAAATCGGGCGCGGGAGCAAATATTTATATGATTTTTTACAAAAATAAAGTCAGATTTTTCTTATTCTTGAAATGGATATTTTTGTTAAAACATTTATAAACATGCTTTTGGACCTATATTGCGGATAAAATATGATGAAAAATCATAAAATTCGGGCGCGCAAACAAATATTTATATGATTTTTTACAAAAAAAAAGTCAGATTTTACCTATTTTTGATGAATACGTTGTATATTGTAAGCTACATGGACTGGATTCTAGAATACCTAACACACTTGAAATAGCAATTTTCTTGTTGCAATGTTTTCTTTTAGCTAAAATATAATGAAAAATCATAAAATTTGGGCTCGGAAGCAAATATTTATATGATTTTTTACAAAAATAAAGTCAGATTTTACATATTTTTGAAATGGATATTTTTGTTAAAACGTTCATAAACATGAATTTGGACCAATACTATGGATAAAATATGATGAAAAATTATAAAATTCGGGCTCGGAAGCAAATATTTATATGATTTTTTACAAAAATAAAGTCAGATTTTACATATTTTTGAAATGGATATTTTTGTTAAAACGTTCATAAACATGAATTTGGACCTATACTATGGATAAAATATGATGAAAAATTATAAAATTCGAGCGCGGAAGCAAATATTTATATAATTTTTTACAAAAATAAAGTCAGATTTTACCTATTTTTGATGAATACGTTGTATATTGTAAGCTTCATTGGCTGGATTCTAGAATACCTACCACACTTGAAATAGCAATTTTCTTGTTGCAATGTTTTCTTTTACCTAAAATATGATGAAAAATCATAAAAATCGGGCGCGGAAGCAAATATTTATATGATTTTTTACAAAAATAAAGTCAGATTTTTCATATTCTTGAAATGGATATTTTTGTTAAAACATTTATAAACATGCTTTTGGACCTATATTGCGGATAAAATATGATGAAAAATCATAAAATTCGGGCGCGCAAACAAATATTTATATGATTTTTTACAAAAAAAAAGTCAGATATTACCTATTTTTGATGAATACGTTGTATATTGTAAGCTACATGGACTGGATTCTAGAATACCTAACACACTTGAAATAGCAATTTTCTTGTTGCAATGTTTTCTTTTAGCTAAAATATAATGAAAAATCATAAAATTTAGGCTCGGAAGCAAATATTTATATGATTTTTTACAAAAATAATGTCAGATTTTACATATTTTTGAAATGGATATTTTTGTTAAAACGTTCATAAACATGAATTTGGACCTATACTATGGATAAAATATGATGAAAAATCATAAAATTTGGGCTCGGAAGCAAATATTTATATGATTTTTTACAGAAATAAAGTCAGATTTTACATATTTTTGAAATGGATATTTTTGTTAAAACGTTCATAAACATGAATTTGGACCTATACTATGGATAAAATATGATGAAAAATTATAAAATTCGAGCGCGGAAGCAAATATTTATATAATTTTTTACAAAAATAAAGTCAGATTTTACCTATTTTTGATGAATACGTTGTATATTGTAAGCTTCATTGGCTGGATTCTAGAATACCTACCACACTTGAAATAGCAATTTTCTTGTTGCAATGTTTTCTTTTACCTAAAATATGATGAAAAATCATAAAAATCGGGCGCGGAAGCAAATATTTATATGATTTTTTACAAAAATAAAGTCAGATTTTTCTTATTCTTGAAATGGATATTTTTGTTAAAACATTTATAAACATGCTTTTGGACCTATATTGCGGATAAAATATGATGAAAAATCATAAAATTCGGGCGCGCAAACAAATATTTATATGATTTTTTACAAAAAAAAAGTCAGATTTTACCTATTTTTGATGAATACGTTGTATATTGTAAGCTACATGGACTGGATTCTAGAATACCTAACACACTTGAAATAGCAATTTTCTTGTTGCAATGTTTTCTTTTAGCTAAAATATAATGAAAAATCATAAAATTTGGGCTCGGAAGCAAATATTTATATGATTTTTTACAAAAATAAAGTCAGATTTTACATATTTTTGAAATGTATATTTTTGTTAAAACGTTCATAAACATGAATTTGGACCTATACTATGGATAAAATATGATGAAAAATCATAAAATTTGGGCTCGGAAGCAAATATTTATATGATTTTTTACAGAAATAAAGTCAGATTTTACATATTTTTGAAATGGATATTTTTGTTAAAACGTTCATAAACATGAATTTGGACCTATACTATGGATAAAATATGATGAAAAATTATAAAATTCGGGCTCGGAAGCAAATATTTATATGATTTTTTACAAAAATAAAGTCAGATTTTACATATTTTTGAAATGGATATTTTTGTTAAAACGTTCATAAACATGAATTTGGACCTATACTATGGATAAAACATGATGAAAAATTATAAAATTCGAGCGCGGAAGCAAATATTTATATAATTTTTTACAAAAATAAAGTCAGATTTTACCTATTTTTGATGAATACGTTGTATATTGTAAGCTTCATTGGCTGGATTCTAGAATACCTACCACACTTGAAATAGCAATTTTCTTGTTGCAATGTTTTCTTTTACCTAAAATATGATGAAAAATCATAAAAATCGGGCGCGGAAGCAAATATTTATATGATTTTTTACAAAAATAAAGTCAGATTTTTCATATTCTTGAAATGGATATTTTTGTTAAAACATTTATAAACATGCTTTTGGACCTATATTGCGGATAAAATATGATGAAAAATCATAAAATTCGGGCGCGCAAACAAATATTTATATGATTTTTTACAAAAAAAAAGTCAGATATTACCTATTTTTGATGAATACGTTGTATATTGTAAGCTACATGGACTGGATTCTAGAATACCTAACACACTTGAAATAGCAATTTTCTTGTTGCACATGTTTTCTTTTAGCTAAAATATAATGAAAAATCATAAAATTAGGCTCGGAAGCAAATATTTATATGATTTTTTACAAAAATAATGTCAGATTTTACATATTTTTGAAATGGATATTTTTGTTAAAACGTTCATAAACATGAATTTGGACCTATACTATGGATAAAATATGATGAAAAATCATAAAATTTGGGCTCGGAAGCAAATATTTATATGATTTTTTACAGAAATAAAGTCAGATTTTACATATTTTTGAAATGGATATTTTTGTTAAAACGTTCATAAACATGAATTTGGACCTATACTATGGATAAAATATGATGAAAAATTATAAAATTCGAGCGCGGAAGCAAATATTTATATAATTTTTTACAAAAATAAAGTCAGATTTTACCTATTTTTGATGAATACGTTGTATATTGTAAGCTTCATTGGCTGGATTCTAGAATACCTACCACACTTGAAATAGCAATTTTCTTGTTGCAACGCGCTATCTCAGAGTAATATGATGAAAAATCATAAAAATCGGGCGCGGAAGCAAATATTTATATGATTTTTTACAAAAATAAAGTCAGATTTTTCTTATTCTTGAAATGGATATTTTTGTTAAAACATTTATAAACATGCTTTTGGACCTATATTGCGGATAAAATATGATGAAAAATCATAAAATTCGGGCGCGCAAACAAATATTTATATGATTTTTTACAAAAAAAAAGTCAGATTTTACCTATTTTTGATGAATACGTTGTATATTGTAAGCTACATGGACTGGATTCTAGAATACCTAACACACTTGAAATAGCAATTTTCTTGTTGCAATGTTTTCTTTTAGCTAAAATATAATGAAAAATCATAAAATTTGGGCTCGGAAGCAAATATTTATATGATTTTTTTACAAAAATAAAGTCAGATTTTACATATTTTTGAAATGGATATTTTTGTTAAAACGTTCATAAACATGAATTTGGACCTATACTATGGATAAAATATGATGAAAAATCATAAAATTTGGGCTCGGAAGCAAATATTTATATGATTTTTTACAGAAATAAAGTCAGATTTTACATATTTTTGAAATGGATATTTTTGTTAAAACGTTCATAAACATGAATTTGGACCTATACTATGGATAAAATATGATGAAAAATTATAAAATTCGGGCTCGGAAGCAAATATTTATATGATTTTTTACAAAAATAAAGTCAGATTTTACATATTTTTGAAATGGATATTTTTGTTAAAACGTTCATAAACATGAATTTGGACCTATACTATGGATAAAACATGATGAAAAATTATAAAATTCGAGCGCGGAAGCAAATATTTATATAATTTTTTACAAAAATAAAGTCAGATTTTACCTATTTTTGATGAATACGTTGTATATTGTAAGCTTCATTGGCTGGATTCTAGAATACCTACCACACTTGAAATAGCAATTTTCTTGTTGCAATGTTTTCTTTTACCTAAAATATGATGAAAAATCATAAAAATCGGGCGCGGAAGCAAATATTTATATGATTTTTTACAAAAATAAAGTCAGATTTTTCTTATTCTTGAAATGGATATTTTTGTTAAAACATTTATAAACATGCTTTTGGACCTATATTGCGGATAAAATATGATGAAAAATTATAAAATTCGGGCGCGCAAACAAATATTTATATGATTTTTTACAAAAAAAAAGTCAGATTTTACCTATTTTTGATGAATACGTTGTATATTGTAAGCTACATGGACTGGATTCTAGAATACCTAACACACTTGAAATAGCAATATTCTTGTTGCAATGTTTTCTTTTAGCTAAAATATGATGAAAAATCATAAAATTTGGGCTCGGAAGCAAATATTTATATGATTTTTTACAAAAATAAAGTCAGATTTTACATATTTTTGAAATGGATATTTTTGTTAAAACGTTCATAAACATGAATTTGGACCTATACTATGGATAAAATATGATGAAAAATCATAAAATTTGGGCTCGGAAGCAAATATTTATATGATTTTTTACAGAAATAAAGTCAGATTTTACATATTTTTGAAATGGATATTTTTGTTAAACCGTTCATAAACATGAATTTGGACCTATACTATGGATAAAATAAGATGAAAAATTATAAAATTCGGGCTCGGAAGCAAATATTTATACGATTTTTTACAAAAATAAAGTCAGATTTTACATATTTTTGAAATGGATATTTTTGTTTAAAACGTTCATAAACATGAATTTGGACCTATACTATGGATAAAATATGATGAAAAATTATAAAATTCGAGCGCGGAAGCAAATATTTATATAATTTTTTACAAAAATAAAGTCAGATTTTACCTATTTTTGATGAATACGTTGTATATTGTAAGCTTCATTGGCTGGATTCTAGAATACCTACCACACTTAAAATAGCAATTTTCTTGTTGCAATGTTTTCTTTTACCTAAAATATGATGAAAAATCATAAAAATCGGGCGCGGAAGCAAATATTTATATGATTTTTTACAAAAATAAAGTCAGATTTTTCTTATTCTTGCAATGGATATTTTTGTTAAAACATTTATAAACATGCTTTTGGACCTATATTGCGGATAAAATATGATGAAAAATCATAAAATTCGGGCGCGCAAACAAATATTTATATGATTTTTTACAAAAAAAAAGTCAGATTTTACCTATTTTTGATGAATACGTTGTATATTGTAAGCTACATGGACTGGATTCTAGAATACCTAACACACTTGAAATAGCAATTTTCTTGTTGCAATGTTTTCTTTTAGCTAAAATATAATGAAAAATCATAAAATTTGGGCTCGGAAGCAAATATTTATGTGATTTTTTACAAAAATAAAGTCAGATTTTACATATTTTTGAAATGGATATTTTTGTTAAAACGTTCATAAACATGAATTTGGACCTATACTATGGATAAAATATGATGAAAAATCATAAAATTTGGGCTCGGAAGCAAATATTTATATGATTTTTTACAGAAATAAAGTCAGATTTTACATATTTTTGAAATGGATATTTTTGTTAAAACGTTCATAAACATGAATTTGGACCTATACTATGGATAAAATATGATGAAAAATTATAAAATTCGGGCTCGGAAGCAAATATTTATATGATTTTTTACAAAAATAAAGTCAGATTTTACATATTTTTGAAATGGATATTTTTGTTAAAACGTTCATAAACATGAATTTGGACCTATACTATGGATAAAATATGATGAAAAATTATAAAATTCGAGCGCGGAAGCAAATATTTATATAATTTTTTACAAAAATAAAGTCAGATATTACCTATTTTTGATGAATACGTTGTATATTGTAAACTTCATTGGCTGGATTCTAGAATACCTACCACACTTGAAATAGCAATTTTCTTGTTGCAATGTTTTCTTTTACCTAAAATATGATGAAAAATCATAAAAATCGGGCGCGGAAGCAAATATTTATATGATTTTTTACAAAAATAAAGTCAGATTTTTCTTATTCTTGAAATGGATATTTTTGTTAAAACATTTATAAACATGCTTTTGGACCTATATTGCGGATAAAATATGATGAAAAATCATAAAATTCGGGCGCGCAAACAAATATTTATATGATTTTTTACAAAAAAAAAGTCAGATTTTACCTATTTTTGATGAATACGTTGTATATTGTAAGCTACATGGACTGGATTCTAGAATACCTAACACACTTGAAATAGCAATTTTCTTGTTGCAATGTTTTCTTTTAGCTAAAATATAATGAAAAATCATAAAATTTGGGCTCGGAAGCAAATATTTATATGATTTTTTACAAAAATAATGTCAGATTTTACATATTTTTGAAATGGATATTTTTGTTAAAACGTTCATAAACATGAATTTGGACCTATACTATGGATAAAATATGATGAAAAATCATAAAATTTGGGCTCGGAAGCAAATATTTATATGATTTTTTACAGAAATAAAGTCAGATTTTACATATTTTTGAAATGGATATTTTTGTTAAAACGTTCATAAACATGAATTTGGACCTATACTATGGATAAAATATGATGAAAAATTATAAAATTCGGGCTCGGAAGCAAATATTTATATGATTTTTTACAAAAATAAAGTCAGATTTTACATATTTTTGAAATGGATATTTTTGTTAAAACGTTCATAAACATGAATTTGGACCTATACTATGGATAAAATATGATGAAAAATTATAAAATTCGAGCGCGGAAGCAAATATTTATATAATTTTTTACAAAAATAAATTCAGATTTTACCTATTTTTGATGAATACGTTGTATATTGTAAGCTTCATTGGCTGGATTCTAGAATACCTACCACACTTGAAATAGCAATTTTCTTGTTGCAATGTTTTCTTTTACCTAAAATATGATGAAAAATCATAAAAATCGGGCGCGGAAGCAAATATTTATATGATTTTTTACAAAAATAAAGTCAGATTTTTCTTATTCTTGAAATGGATATTTTTGTTAAAACATTTATAAACATGCTTTTGGACCTATATTGCGGATAAAATATGATGAAAAATCATAAAATTCGGGCGCGCAAACAAATATTTATATGATTTTTTACAAAAAAAAAGTCAGATATTACCTATTTTTGATGAATACGTTGTATATTGTAAGCTACATGGACTGGATTCTAGAATACCTAACACACTTGAAATAGCAATTTTCTTGTTGCAATGTTTTCTTTTAGCTAAAATATAATGAAAAATCATAAAATTTGGGCTCGGAAGCAAATATTTATATGATTTTTTACAAAAATAATGTCAGATTTTACATATTTTTGAAATGGATATTTTTGTTAAAACGTTCATAAACATGAATTTGGACCTATACTATGGATAAAATATGATGAAAAATCATAAAATTTGGGCTCGGAAGCAAATATTTATTGATTTTTTACAGAAATAAAGTCAGATTTTACATATTTTTGAAATGGATATTTTTGTTAAAACGTTCATAAACATGAATTTGGACCTATACTATGGATAAAATATGATGAAAAATTATAAAATTCGAGCGCGGAAGCAAATATTTATATAATTTTTTACAAAAATAAAGTCAGATTTTACCTATTTTTGATGAATACGTTGTATATTGTAAGCTTCATTGGCTGGATTCTAGAATACCTACCACACTTGAAATAGCAACTTTCTTGTTGCAATGTTTTCTTTCACCTAAAATATGATGAAAAATCATAAAAATCGGGCGCGGAAGCAAATATTTATATGATTTTTTACAAAAATAAAGTCAGATTTTTCTTATTCTTGAAATGGATATTTTTGTTAAAACATTTATAAACATGCTTTTGGACCTATATTGCGGATAAAATATGATGAAAAATCATAAAATTCGGGCGCGCAAACAAATATTTATATGATTTTTTACAAAAAAAAAGTCAGATTTTACCTATTTTTGATGAATACGTTGTATATTGTAAGCTACATGGACTGGATTCTAGAATACCTAACACACTTGAAATAGCAATTTTCTTGTTGCAATGTTTTCTTTTAGCTAAAATATAATGAAAAATCATAAAATTTGGGCTCGGAAGCAAATATTTATATGATTTTTTACAAAAATAAAGTCAGATTTTACATATTTTTGAAATGGATATTTTTGTTAAAACGTTCATAAACATGAATTTGGACCTATACTATGGATAAAATATGATGAAAAATTATAAAATTCGGGCTCGGAAGCAAATATTTATATGATTTTTTACAAAAATAAGTCAGATTTTACATATTTTTGAAATGGATATTTTTGTTAAAACGTTCATAAACATGAATTTGGACCTATACTATGGATAAAATATGATGAAAAATTATAAAATTCGAGCGCGGAAGCAAATATTTATATAATTTTTTACAAAAATAAAGTCAGATTTTACCTATTTTTGATGAATACGTTGTATATTGTAAGCTTCATTGGCTGGATTCTAGAATACCTACCACACTTGAAATAGCAATTTTCTTGTTGCAATGTTTTCTTTTACCTAAAATATGATGAAAAATCATAAAAATCGGGCGCGGAAGCAAATATTTATATGATTTTTTACAAAAATAAAGTCAGATTTTTCATATTCTTGAAATGGATATTTTTGTTAAAACATTTATAAACATGCTTTTGGACCTATATTGCGGATAAAATATGATGAAAAATCATAAAATTCGGGCGCGCAAACAAATATTTATATGATTTTTTACAAAAAAAAAGTCAGATATTACCTATTTTTGATGAATACGTTGTATATTGTAAGCTACATGGACTGGATTCTAGAATACCTAACACACTTGAAATAGCAATTTTCTTGTTGCAATGTTTTCTTTTAGCTAAAATATAATGAAAAATCATAAAATTTAGGCTCGGAAGCAAATATTTATATGATTTTTTACAAAAATAATGTCAGATTTTACATATTTTTGAAATGGATATTTTTGTTAAAACGTTCATAAACATGAATTTGGACCTATACTATGGATAAAATATGATGAAAAATCATAAAATTTGGGCTCGGAAGCAAATATTTATATGATTTTTTACAGAAATAAAGTCAGATTTTACATATTTTTGAAATGGATATTTTTGTTAAAACGTTCATAAACATGAATTTGGACCTATACTATGGATAAAATATGATGAAAAATTATAAAATTCGAGCGCGGAAGCAAATATTTATATAATTTTTTACAAAAATAAAGTCAGATTTTACCTATTTTTGATGAATACGTTGTATATTGTAAGCTTCATTGGCTGGATTCTAGAATACCTACCACACTTGAAATAGCAATTTTCTTGTTGCAATGTTTTCTTTTACCTAAAATATGATGAAAAATCATAAAAATCGGGCGCGGAAGCAAATATTTATATGATTTTTTACAAAAATAAAGTCAGATTTTTCTTATTCTTGAAATGGATATTTTTGTTAAAACATTTATAAACATGCTTTTGGACCTATATTGCGGATAAAATATGATGAAAAATCATAAAATTCGGGCGCGCAAACAAATATTTATATGATTTTTTACAAAAAAAAAGTCAGATTTTACCTATTTTTGATGAATACGTTGTATATTGTAAGCTACATGGACTGGATTCTAGAATACCTAACACACTTGAAATAGCAATTTTCTTGTTGCAATGTTTTCTTTTAGCTAAAATATAATGAAAAATCATAAAATTTGGGCTCGGATGCAAATATTTATATGATTTTTTACAAAAATAAAGTCAGATTTTACATATTTTTGAAATGGATATTTTTGTTAAAACGTTCATAAACATGAATTTGGACCTATACTATGGATAAAATATGATGAAAAATCATAAAATTTGGGCTCGGAAGCAAATATTTATATGATTTTTTACAGAAATAAAGTCAGATTTTACATATTTTTGAAATGGATATTTTTGTTAAAACGTTCATAAACATGAATTTGGACCTATACTATGGATAAAATATGATGAAAAATTATAAAATTCGGGCTCGGAAGCAAATATTTATATGATTTTTTACAAAAATAAAGTCAGATTTTACATATTTTTGAAATGGATATTTTTGTTAAAACGTTCATAAACATGAATTTGGACCTATACTATGGATAAAACATGATGAAAAATTATAAAATTCGAGCGCGGAAGCAAATATTTATATAATTTTTTACAAAAATAAAGTCAGATTTTACCTATTTTTGATGAATACGTTGTATATTGTAAGCTTCATTGGCTGGATTCTAGAATACCTACCACACTTGAAATAGCAATTTTCTTGTTGCAATGTTTTCTTTTACCTAAAATATGATGAAAAATCATAAAAATCGGGCGCGGAAGCAAATATTTATATGATTTTTTACAAAAATAAAGTCAGATTTTTCTTATTCTTGAAATGGATATTTTTGTTAAAACATTTATAAACATGCTTTTGGACCTATATTGCGGATAAAATATGATGAAAAATTATAAAATTCGGGCGCGCAAACAAATATTTATATGATTTTTTACAAAAAAAAAGTCAGATTTTACCTATTTTTGATGAATACGTTGTATATTGTAAGCTACATGGACTGGATTCTAGAATACCTAACACACTTGAAATAGCAATATTCTTGTTGCAATGTTTTCTTTTAGCTAAAATATGATGAAAAATCATAAAATTTGGGCTCGGAAGCAAATATTTATATGATTTTTTACAAAAATAAAGTCAGATTTTACATATTTTTGAAATGGATATTTTTGTTAAAACGTTCATAAACATGAATTTGGACCTATACTATGGATAAAATATGATGAAAAATCATAAAATTTGGGCTCGGAAGCAAATATTTATATGATTTTTTACAGAAATAAAGTCAGATTTTACATATTTTTGAAATGGATATTTTTGTTAAACCGTTCATAAACATGAATTTGGACCTATACTATGGATAAAATATGATGAAAAATTATAAAATTCGGGCTCGGAAGCAAATATTTATATGATTTTTTACAAAAATAAAGTCAGATTTTACATATTTTTGAAATGGATATTTTTGTTAAAACGTTCATAAACATGAATTTGGACCTATACTATGGATAAAATATGATGAAAAATTATAAAATTCGAGCGCGGAAGCAAATATTTATATAATTTTTTACAAAAATAAAGTCAGATTTTACCTATTTTTGATGAATACGTTGTATATTGTAAGCTTCATTGGCTGGATTCTAGAATACCTACCACACTTGAAATAGCAATTTTCTTGTTGCAATGTTTTCTTTTACCTAAAATATGATGAAAAATCATAAAAATCGGGCGCGGAAGCAAATTTTTATATGATTTTTTACAAAAATAAAGTCAGATTTTTCTTATTCTTGCAATGGATATTTTTGTTAAAACATTTATGAAACATGCTTTTGGACCTATATTGCGGATAAAATATGATGAAAAATCATAAAATTCGGGCGCGCAAACAAATATTTATATGATTTTTTACAAAAAAAAAGTCAGATTTTACCTATTTTTGATGAATACGTTGTATATTGTAAGCTACATGGACTGGATTCTAGAATACCTAACACACTTGAAATAGCAATTTTCTTGTTGCAATGTTTTCTTTTAGCTAAAATATAATGAAAAATCATAAATTTGGGCTCGGAAGCAAATATTTATATGATTTTTTACAAAAATAAAGTCAGATTTTACATATTTTTGAAATGGATATTTTTGTTAAAACGTTCATAAACATGAATTTGGACCTATACTATGGATAAAATATGATGAAAAAATCATAAAATTTGGGCTCGGAAGCAAATATTTATATGATTTTTTACAGAAATAAAGTCAGATTTTACATATTTTTGAAATGGATATTTTTGTTAAAACGTTCATAAACATGAATTTGGACCTATACTATGGATAAAATATGATGAAAAATTATAAAATTCGGGCTCGGAAGCAAATATTTATATGATTTTTTACAAAAATAAAGTCAGATTTTACATATTTTTGAAATGGATATTTTTGTTAAAACGTTCATAAACATGAATTTGGACATAGGTCCAAATAGTATAGACTATGGATAAAATATGATGAAAAATTATAAAATTCGAGCGCGGAAGCAAATATTTATATAATTTTTTACAAAAATAAAGTCAGATTTTACCTATTTTTGATGAATACGTTGTATATTGTAAGCTTCATTGGCTGGATTCTAGAATACCTACCACACTTGAAATAGCAATTTTCTTGTTGCAATGTTTTCTTTTACCTAAAATATGATGAAAAATCTTAAAAATCGGGCGCGGAAGCAAATATTTATATGATTTTTTACAAAAATAAAGTCAGATTTTTCTTATTCTTGAAATGGATATTTTTGTTAAAACATTTATAAACATGCTTTTGGACCTATATTGCGGATAAAATATGATGAAAAATCATAAAATTCGGGCGCGCAAACAAATATTTATATGATTTTTTACAAAAAAAAAGTCAGATTTTACCTATTTTTGATGAATACGTTGTATATTGTAAGCTACATGGACTGGATTCTAGAATACCTAACACACTTGAAATAGCAATTTTCTTGTTGCAATGTTTTCTTTTAGCTAAAATATAATGAAAAATCATAAAATTTGGGCTCGGAAGCAAATATTTATATGATTTTTTACAAAAATAAAGTCAGATTTTACATATTTTTGAAATGGATATTTTTGTTAAAACGTTCATAAACATGAATTTGGACCTATACTATGGATAAAATATGATGAAAAATCATAAAATTTGGGCTCGGAAGCAAATATTTATATGATTTTTTACAGAAATAAAGTCATATTTTACATATTTTTGAAATGGATATTTTTGTTAAAACGTTCATAAACATGAATTTGGACCTATACTATGGATAAAATATGATGAAAAATTATAAAATTCGGGCTCGGAAGCAAATATTTATATGATTTTTTACAAAAATAAAGTCAGATTTTACATATTTTTGAAATGGATATTTTTGTTAAAACGTTCATAAACATGAATTTGGACCTATACTATGGATAAAATATGATGAAAAATTATAAAATTCGAGCGCGGAAGCAAATATTTATATAATTTTTTACAAAAATAAAGTCAGATTTTACCTATTTTTGATGAATACGTTGTATATTGTAAGCTTCATTGGCTGGATTCTAGAATACCTACCACACTTGAAATAGCAATTTTCCTGTTGCAATGTTTTCTTTTACCTAAAATATGATGAAAAATCATAAAAATCGGGCGCGGAAGCAAATATTTATATGATTTTTTACAAAAATAATGTCAGATTTTTCTTATTCTTGAAATGGATATTTTTGTTAAAACATTTATAAACATGCTTTTGGACCTATATTGCGGATAAAATATGATGAAAAATTATAAAATTCGGGCGCGCAAACAAATATTTATATGATTTTTTACAAAAAAAAAAGTCAGATTTTACCTATTTTTGATGAATACGTTGTATATTGTAAGCTACATGGACTGGATTCTAGAATACCTAACACACTTGAAATAGCAATATTCTTGTTGCAATGTTTTCTTTTAGCTAAAATATGATGAAAAATCATAAAATTTGGGCTCGGAAGCAAATATTTATATGATTTTTTACAAAAATAAAGTCAGATTTTACATATTTTTGAAATGGATATTTTTGTTAAAACGTTCATAAACATGAATTTGGACCTATACTATGGATAAAATATGATGAAAAATCATAAAATTTGGGCTCGGAAGCAAATATTTATATGATTTTTTACAGAAATAAAGTCAGATTTTACATATTTTTGAAATGGATATTTTTGTTAAAACGTTCATAAACATGAATTTGGACCTATACTATGGATAAAATATGATGAAAAATTATAAAATTCGGGCTCGGAAGCAAATATTTATATGATTTTTTACAAAAATAAAGTCAGATTTTACATATTTTTGAAATGGATATTTTTGTTAAAAAGTTCATAAAACATGAATTTGGACCTATACTATGGATAAAATATGATGAAAAATTATAAAATTCGAGCGCGGAAGCAAATATTTATATAATTTTTTACAAAAATAAAGTCAGATTTTACCTATTTTTGATGAATACGTTGTATATTGTAAGCTTCATTGGCTGGATTCAAAGAATACCTACCACACTTGAAATAGCAATTTTCTTGTTGCAATGTTTTCTTTTACCTAAAATATGATGAAAAATCATAAAAATCGGGCGCGGAAGCAAATATTTATATGATTTTTTACAAAAATAAAGTCAGATTTTTCTTATTCTTGAAATGGATATTTTTGTTAAAACATTTATAAACATGCTTTTGGACCTATATTGCGGATAAAATATGATGAAAAATCATAAAATTCGGGCGCGCAAACAAATATTTATATGATTTTTTACAAAAAAAAAGTCAGATTTTACCTATTTTTGATGAATACGTTGTATATTGTAAGCTACATGGACTGGATTCTAGAATACCTAACACACTTGAAATAGCAATATTCTTGTTGCAATGTTTTCTTTTAGCTAAAATATGATGAAAAATCATAAAATTTGGGCTCGGAAGCAAATATTTATATGATTTTTTACAAAAATAAAGTCAGATTTTACATATTTTTGAAATGGATATTTTTGTTAAAACGTTCATAAACATGAATTTGGACCTATACTATGGATAAAATATGATGAAAAATCATAAAATTTGGGCTCGGAAGCAAATATTTATGATTTTTTACAGAAATAAAGTCAGATTTTACATATTTTTGAAATGGATATTTTTGTTAAAACGTTCATAAACATGAATTTGGACCTATACTATGGATAAAATATGATGAAAAATTATAAAATTCGAGCGCGGAAGCAAATATTTATATAATTTTTTACAAAAATAAAGTCAGATTTTACCTATTTTTGATGAATACGTTGTATATTGTAAGCTTCATTGGCTGGATTCTAGAATACCTACCACACTTGAAATAGCAATTTTCTTGTTGCATTGTTTTCTTTTACCTAAAATATGATGAAAAATCATAAAAATCGGGCGCGAAAGCAAATATTTATATGATTTTTTACAAAAATAAAGTCAGATTTTTCTTATTCTTGAAATGGATATTTTTGTTAAAACATTTATAAACATGCTTTTGGACCTATATTGCGGATAAAATATGATGAAAAATCATAAAATTCGGGCGCGCAAACAAATATTTATATGATTTTTTACAAAAAAAAAGTCAGATTTTACCTATTTTTGTTGAATACGTTGTATATTGTAAGCTACATGGACTGGATTCTAGAATACCTAACACACTTGAAATAGCAATTTTCTTGTTGCAATGTTTTCTTTTAGCTAAAATATAATCAAAAATCATAAAATTTGGGCTCGGAAGCAAATATTTATATGATTTTTTACAAAAATAAAGTCAGATTTTACATATTTTTGAAATGGATATTTTTGTTAAAACGTTCATAAACATGAATTTGGACCTATACTATGGATAAAATATGATGAAAAATCATAAAATTTGGGCTCGGAAGCAAATATTTATATGATTTTTTACAGAAATAAAGTCAGATTTTACATATTTTTGAAATGGATATTTTTGTTAAAACGTTCATAAACATGAATTTGGACCTATACTATGGATAAAATATGATGAAAAATTATAAAATTCGGGCTCGGAAGCAAATATTTATATGATTTTTTACAAAAATAAAGTCAGATTTTACATATTTTTGAAATGGATATTTTTGTTAAAACGTTCATAAACATGAATTTGGACCTATACTATGGATAAAATATGATGAAAAATTATAAAATTCGAGCGCGGAAGCAAATATTTATATAATTTTTTACAAAAATAAAGTCAGATTTTACCTATTTTTGATGAATACGTTGTATATTGTAAGCTTCATTGGCTGGATTCTAGAATACCTACCACACTTGAAATAGCAATTTTCTTGTTGCAATGTTTTCTTTTACCTAAAATATGATGAAAAATCATAAAAATCGGGCGCGGAAGCAAATATTTATATGATTTTTTACAAAAATAATGTCAGATTTTTCTTATTCTTGAAATGGATATTTTTGTTAAAACATTTATAAACATGCTTTTGGACCTATATTGCGGATAAAATATGATGAAAAATTATAAAATTCGGGCGCGCAAACAAATATTTATATGATTTTTTACAAAAAAAAAGTCAGATTTTACCTATTTTTGATGAATACGTTGTATATTGTAAGCTACATGGACTGGATTCTAGAATACCTAACACACTTGAAATAGCAATTTTCTTGTTGCAATGTTTTCTTTTAGCTAAAATATAATGAAAAATCATAAAATTTGGGCTCGGAAGCAAATATTTATATGATTTTTTACAAAAATAAAGTCAGATTTTACATATTTTTGAAATGGATATTTTTGTTAAAACGTTCATAAACATGAATTTGGACCTATACTATGGATAAAATATGATGAAAAATCATAAAATTTGGGCTCGGAAGCAAATATTTATATGATTTTTTACAGAAATAAAGTCAGATTTTACATATTTTTGAAATGGATATTTTTGTTAAAACGTTCATAAACATGAATTTGGACCTATACTATGGATAAAATATGATGAAAAATTATAAAATTCGGGCTCGGAAGCAAATATTTATATGATTTTTTACAAAAATAAAGTCAGATTTTACATATTTTTGAAATGGATATTTTTGTTAAAACGTTCATAAACATGAATTTGGACCTATACTATGGATAAAATATGATGAAAAATTATAAAATTCGAGCGCGGAAGCAAATATTTATATAATTTTTTACAAAAATAAAGTCAGATTTTACCTATTTTTGATGAATACGTTGTATATTGTAAGCTTCATTGGCTGGATTCTAGAATACCTACCACACTTGAAATAGCAATTTTCTTGTTGCAATGTTTTCTTTTACCTAAAATATGATGAAAAATCATAAAAATCGGGCGCGGAAGCAAATATTTATATGATTTTTTACAAAAATAATGTCAGATTTTTCTTATTCTTGAAATGGATATTTTTGTTAAAACATTTATAAACATGCTTTTGGACCTATATTGCGGATAAAATATGATGAAAAATTATAAAATTCGGGCGCGCAAACAAATATTTATATGATTTTTTACAAAAAAAAAGTCAGATTTTACCTATTTTTGATGAATACGTTGTATATTGTAAGCTACATGGACTGGATTCTAGAATACCTAACACACTTGAAATAGCAATATTCTTGTTGCAATGTTTTCTTTTAGCTAAAATATGATGAAAAATCATAAAATTTGGGCTCGGAAGCAAATATTTATATGATTTTTTACAAAAATAAAGTCAGATTTTACATATTTTTGAAATGGATATTTTTGTTAAAACGTTCATAAACATGATTTTGGACCTATACTATGGATAAAATATGATGAAAAATCATAAAATTTGGGCTCGGAAGCAAATATTTATATGATTTTTTACAGACGCGCTATCTCAGAGTTATTTTTGAAATGGATATTTTTGTTAAAACGTTCATAAACATGAATTTGGACCTATACTATGGATAAAATATGATGAAAAATTATAAAATTCGGGCTCGGAAGCAAATATTTATATGATTTTTTACAAAAATAAAGTCAGATTTTACATATTTTTGAAATGGATATTTTTGTTAAAACGTTCATAAACATGAATTTGGACCTATACTATGGATAAAATATGATGAAAAATTATAAAATTCGAGCGCGGAAGCAAATATTTATATAATTTTTTACAAAAATAAAGTCAGATTTTACCTATTTTTGATGAATACGTTGTATATTGTAAGCTTCATTGGCTGGATTCTAGAATACCTACCACACTTGAAATAGCAATTTTCTTGTTGCAATGTTTTCTTTTACCTAAAATATGATGAAAAATCATAAAAATCGGGCGCGGAAGCAAATATTTATATGATTTTTTACAAAAATAAAGTCAGATTTTTCTTATTCTTGAAATGGATATTTTTGTTAAAACATTTATAAACATGCTTTTGGACCTATATTGCGGATAAAATATGATGAAAAATCATAAAATTCGGGCGCGCAAACAAATATTTATATGATTTTTTACAAAAAAAAAGTCAGATTTTACCTATTTTTGATGAATACGTTGTATATTGTAAGCTACATGGACTGGATTCTAGAATACCTAACACACTTGAAATAGCAATTTTCTTGTTGCAATGTTTTCTTTTAGCTAAAATATAATGAAAAATCATAAAATTTGGGCTCGGAAGCAAATATTTATATGATTTTTTTACAAAAATAAAGTCAGATTTTACATATTTTTGAAATGGATATTTTTGTTAAAACGTTCATAAACATGAATTTGGACCTATACTATGGATAAAATATGATGAAAAATTATAAAATTCGAGCGCGGAAGCAAATATTTATATAATTTTTTACAAAAATAAAGTCAGATTTTACCTATTTTTGATGAATACGTTGTATATTGTAAGCTTAATTGGCTGGATTCTAGAATACCTACCACACTTGAAATAGCAATTTTCTTGTTGCAATGTTTTCTTTTACCTAAAATATGATGAAAAATCATAAAAATCGGGCGCGGAAGCAAATATTTATATGATTTTTTACAAAAATAATGTCAGATTTTTCTTATTCTTGAAATGGATATTTTTGTTTAAAACATTTATAAACATGCTTTTGGACCTATATTGCGGATAAAATATGATGAAAAATTATAAAATTCGGGCGCGCAAACAAATATTTATATGATTTTTTACAAAAAAAAAAGTCAGATTTTACCTATTTTTGATGAATATGTTGTATATTGTAAGCTACATGGACTGGATTCTAGAATACCTAACACACTTGAAATAGCAATATTCTTGTTGCAATGTTTTCTTTTAGCTAAAATATGATGAAAAATCATAAAATTTGGGCTCGGAAGCAAATATTTATATGATTTTTTACAAAAATAAAGTCAGATTTTACATATTTTTGAAATGGATATTTTTGTTAAAACGTTCATAAACATGAATTTGGACCTATACTATGGATAAAATATGATGAAAAATCATAAAATTTGGGCTCGGAAGCAAATATTTATATGATTTTTTACAGAAATAAAGTCAGATTTTACATATTTTTGAAATGAATATTTTTGTTAAAACGTTCATAAACATGAATTTGGACCTATACTATGGATAAAATATGATGAAAAATTATAAAATTCGGGCTCGGAAGCAAATATTTATATGATTTTTTACAAAAATAAAGTCAGATTTTACATATTTTTGAAATGGATATTTTGTTAAAACGTTCATAAACATGAATTTGGACCTATACTATGGATAAAATATGATGAAAAATTATAAAATTCGAGCGCGGAAGCAAATATTTATATAATTTTTTACAAAATAAAGTCAGATTTTACCTATTTTTGATGAATACGTTGTATATTGTAAGCTTCATTGGCTGGATTCTAGAATACCTACCACACTTGAAATAGCAATTTTCTTGTTGCAATGTTTTCTTTTACCTAAAATATGATGAAAAATCATAAAAATCGGGCGCGGAAGCAAATATTTATATGATTTTTTACAAAAATAATGTCAGATTTTTCTTATTCTTGAAATGGATATTTTTGTTAAAATATTTATAAACATGCTTTTGGACCTATATTGCGGATAAAATATGATGAAAAATTATAAAATTCGGGCGCGCAAACAAATATTTATATGATTTTTTACAAAAAAAAAGTCAGATTTTACCTATTTTTGATGAATACGTTGTATATTGTAAGCTACATGGACTGGATTCTAGAATACCTAACACACTTGAAATAGCAATATTCTTGTTGCAATGTTTTCTTTTAGCTAAAATATGATGAAAAATCATAAAATTTGGGCTCGGAAGCAAATATTTATATGATTTTTTACAAAAATAAAGTCAGATTTTACATATTTTTGAAATGGATATTTTTGTTAAAACGTTCATAAACATGAATTTGGACCTATACTATGGATAAAATATGATGAAAAAATCATAAAATTTGGGCCCGGAAGCAAATATTTATATGATTTTTTACAGAAATAAAGTCAGATATTACATATTTTTGAAATGGATATTTTTGTTAAAACGTTCATAAACATGAATTTGGACCTATACTATGGATAAAATATGATGAAAAATTATAAAATTCGGGCTCGGAAGCAAATATTTATATGATTTTTTACAAAAATAAAGTCAGATTTTACATATTTTTGAAATGGATATTTTTGTTAAAACGTTCATAAACATGAATTTGGACCTATACTATGGATAAAATATGATGAAAAAATTATAAAATTCGAGCGCGGAAGCAAATATTTATATAATTTTTTACAAAAATAAAGTCAGATTTTACCTATTTTTGATGAATACGTTGTATATTGTAAGCTTCATTGGCTGGATTCTAGAATACCTACCACACTTGAAATAGCAATTTTCTTGTTGCAATGTTTTCTTTTACCTAAAATATGATGAAAAATCATAAAAATCGGGCGCGAAGCAAATATTTATATGATTTTTTACAAAAATAATGTCAGATTTTTCTTATTCTTGAAATGGATATTTTTGTTAAAACATTTATAAACATGCTTTTGGACCTATATTGCGGATAAAATATGATGAAAAATCATAAAATTCGGGCGCGCAAACAAATATTTATATGATTTTTTACAAAAAAAAAGTCAGATTTTACCTATTTTTGATGAATACGTTGTATATTGTAAGCTACATGGACTGGATTCTAGAATACCTAACACACTTGAAATAGCAATTTTCTTGTTGCAATGTTTTCTTTTAGCTAAAATATAATGAAAAATCATAAAATTTGGGCTCGGAAGCAAATATTTATATGATTTTTTTACAAAAATAAAGTCAGATTTTACATATTTTTGAAATGGATATTTTTGTTTAAAACGTTCATAAACATGAATTTGGACCTATACTATGGATAAAATATGATGAAAAATCATAAAATTTGGCTCGGAAGCTAATATTTATATGATTTTTTACAGAAATAAAGTCAGATTTTACATATTTTTGAAATGGATATTTTTGTTAAAACGTTCATAAACATAAATTTGGACCTATACTATGGATAAAATATGATGAAAAATTATAAAATTCGGGCTCGGAAGCAAATATTTATATGATTTTTTACAAAAATAAAGTCAGATTTTACATATTTTTGAAATGGATATTTTTGTTAAAACGTTCATAAACATGAATTTGGACCTATACTATGGATAAAATATGATGAAAAATTATAAAATTCGAGCGCGGAAGCAAATATTTATATAATTTTTTACAAAAATAAAGTCAGATTTTACCTATTTTTGATGAATACGTTGTATATTGTAAGCTTCATTGGCTGGATTCTAGAATACCTACCACACTTGAAATAGCAATTTTCTTGTTGCAATGTTTTCTTTTACCTAAAATATGATGAAAAATCATAAAAATCGGGCGCGGAAGCAAATATTTATATGATTTTTTACAAAAATAATGTCAGATTTTTCTTATTCTTGAAATGGATATTTTTGTTAAAACATTTATAAACATGCTTTTGGACCTATATTGCGGATAAAATATGATGAAAAATTATAAAATTCGGGCGCGCAAACAAATATTTATATGATTTTTTACAAAAAAAAAGTCAGATTTTACCTATTTTTGATGAATACGTTGTATATTGTAAGCTACATGGACTGGATTCTAGAATACCTAACACACTTGAAATAGCAATTTTCTTGTTGCAATGTTTTCTTTTAGCTAAAATATAATGAAAAATCATAAAATTTGGGCTCGGAAGCAAATATTTATATGATTTTTTACAAAAATAAAGTCAGATTTTACATATTTTTGAAATGGATATTTTTGTTAAAACGTTCATAAACATGAATTTGGACCTATACTATGGATAAAAATATGATGAAAAATCATAAAATTTGGGCTCGGAAGCAAATATTTATATGATTTTTTACAGAAATAAAGTCAGATTTTACATATTTTTGAAATGGATATTTTTGTTAAAACGTTCATAAACATGTATTTGGACCTATACTATGGATAAAATATGATGAAAAATTATAAAATTCGGGCTCGGAAGCAAATATTTATATGATTTTTTACAAAAATAAAGTCAGATTTTACATATTTTTGAAATGGATATTTTTGTTAAAACGTTCATAAACATGAATTTGGACCTATACTATGGATAAAATATGATGAAAAATTATAAAATTCGAGCGCGGAAGCAAATATTTATATAATTTTTTACAAAAATAAAGTCAGATTTTACCTATTTTTGATGAATACGTTGTATATTGTAAGCTTCATTGGCTGGATTCTAGAATACCTACCACACTTGAAATAGCAATTTTCTTGTTGCAATGTTTTCTTTTACCTAAAATATGATGAAAAATCATAAAAATCGGGCGCGGAAGCAAATATTTATATGATTTTTTACAAAAATAATGTCAGATTTTTCTTATTCTTGAAATGGATATTTTGTTAAAACATTTATAAACATGCTTTTGGACCTATATTGCGGATAAAATATGATGAAAAATTATAAAATTCGGGCGCGCAAACAAATATTTATATGATTTTTTACAAAAAAAAAGTCAGATTTTACCTATTTTTGATGAATACGTTGTATATTGTAAGCTACATGGACTGGATTCTAGAATACCTAACACACTTGAAATAGCAATATTCTTGTTGCAATGTTTTCTTTTAGCTAAAATATGATGAAAAATCATAAAATTTGGGCTCGGAAGCAAATATTTATATGATTTTTTACAAAAATAAAGTCAGATTTTACATATTTTTGAAATGGATATTTTTGTTAAAACGTTCATAAACATGAATTTGGACCTATACTATGGATAAAATATGATGAAAAATCATAAAATTTGGGCTCGGAAGCAAATATTTATATGATTTTTTACAGAAATAAAGTCAGATTTTACATATTTTTGAAATGGATATTTTTGTTAAAACGTTCATAAACATGAATTTGGACCTATACTATGGATAAAATATGATGAAAAATTATAAAATTCGGGCTCGGAAGCAAATATTTATATGATTTTTTACAAAAAATAAAGTCAGATTTTACCTATTCTTGAAATGGATGATTTTGTTAAAACATTCATAGACATGCTTTTGGACCTATACTGTGGATAAAATATGATGAAAAATTATAAAATTCGGGCGCGGAAGCAAATATTTACATAATTTTTTACAAAAATAAAGTCAGATTTTACCTATTTTTGATGAATACGTTGTATATTGTAAGCTACATGGCTGGATTCTAGAATACCTAACACACTTGAAATAGCAATTTTTTTGTTGCAATGTTTTTTTTAGCTAAAATATGATAAAATATCATAAAATTCGGGCGCGGAAGCAAATATTTATATGATTTTTTTCAAAAATAAAGTCAGATTTTACCTATATTTGAAATAGATATTTTGTTAAAACATTAATAAATATGCTTTTGGACCTATACTGTGGATAAAATATGATGAAAAATCATAAAATTCGGGGCGCGGAAGCAAATATTTATATGATTTTTTACAAAAATAAAGTCAGATTTTACCTTTATTTGAAATAGATATTTTTGTTAAAACATTAATAAATATGCTTTTGGACTTATACTATGGATAAAATATGACGAAAAATTATAAAATTCGGGCGCGGAAGCAAATATTTATATAATTTTTTAAAAAATAAAGTTAGATTTTACATATAATTGATGAATACGTTGTATATTGTAAGCTTCATTGGCTGGATTCTAGAATACCTACCACACTTGAAATAGCAATTTTCTTAGTGCAATGTTTTCTTTTACCTAAATTATGATGAAAAATCATAAAATTGGGGCATGGAAGCAAATATTTATATCATTTTTTACAAAAATAAAGTCAGATTTTACCTATTCTTGAAATGGATATTTTTGTTAAAACATTCATAAACATGCTTTTGGACCTATACTGTGGATAAACTATGATGAAAAATTATAAAATTCGGGCGCGGAAGCAAATATTTATATGATTTTTTACAAAAAAAAATGTCAGATTTTACCTATTTTTAATGCATACGTTGTATATTGTAAGCTACATGGGCTGGATTCTAGAATACCTAACACACTTAAAATAGCAATTTTTTTGTTGCAATGTTTTCTTTTAGCTAAAGTATGATGAAATATCATAAAATTCGGGCGCGGAAGCAAATATTTATATGATTTTTTACAAAAATAAAGTCAGATTTTAGCTATTTTTGAAATGGATATTTTTGTTAAAACATTCATAAACATGCTTTTGGACTTATACTATGGATAAAATATGATAAAAATTATAAAATTCGGGCGCGAAAGGAAATATTTATATAATTTTTTACAAAAAATAAAGTCAGATTTTACCTATTTTTGATGAATACGTTGTATATTGTATGCTTCATTGCTGGATTCTAGAATACCTACCACACTTGAAATAGCAATTTTCTTGTTGCAATGTTTTTTTTTACCTAAATTATAATAAAAAATCATAAAAATTCGGGCGCGGAAGCAAATATTTATATGATTTTTTACAAAAATAAAGTCAGATTTTAACTATTCTTGAAATGGATATTTTTGTAAAACATTCATAAACATGCTTTTGGACCTATACTGTAGATAAAATATGATGAAAAATTATAAATTCGGCGCGGAAGCAATTATTTATATGATTTTTTTCAAAAAAAAAGTCAGATTTTGCCTATTTTTGATGAATACGTTGTATATTGTACGCTACATGGGCTGGATTCTAGAATACCTAACACACTTGAAATAGCAATTTTCTTGTTGCAATATTTTCTTTTAGCTAAAATATGATAAAAATTCATAAAATTCGGGCGCGGAAGCAAATATTTATATGATTTTTTACAAAAAAAAATCAGATTTTACCTATTTTTGAAATGAATATTTTTGTTAAAATATTCATAAACATGCTTTTGGACCTATACTATGGATAAAATATGATGAAAAATTATAAAATTCGGGCGCGGAAGCAAATATATATATAATTTTTTACAAAAATAAAGTCAGATTTTACCTATTTTTGATAAATACGTTGTATATTGTAAGCTTCATTGGTTGGATTCTGGAATACCTACCACACTTCAAATAGCAATTTTCTTGTTGCAATGTTTTCTTTTACCTAAATTATGATGAAAAAATCATAAAATTCGGGCGCGGAAGCAAATATTTTTATCAGTTTTTACAAAAATAAAGTCAGATTTTACCTCTTCTTGAAATGAATATTTTGTTAAAACATTCATAAACATGCTTTTGGACCTATACTGTGGATAAAATATGATAAAAAATTATAAAATTCGGGCGCGAAAGCAATTATTTATATGATTTTTTCCAAAAAAAAAGTCAGATTTTACCTATTTGTGATGAATACGTTGTATATTGTACGCTACATGAGCTGGATTCTAGAATACCTATTACACTTGAAATAGCAATTTTCTTGTTGCAATATTTTCTTTTAGCTAAAATATGATGAAAAATCATAAAATTCGGGCGCGGAAGCAAATATTTATATGATTTTTTACAAAAATAAAGTCAGATTTTACCTATTCTTGGAATAGATATTTTTGTTAAAACATTCGTAAACATGCTTTTGGACCTATACTGTGGATAAAATATGATGAAAAATTATAAAATTCGGGCGCAGAAGAAAATATTTATATAATTTTCTACAAAAATAAAGTCAGATTTTACCTATTTTTGATGAATACGTTGTATATTGTAAGCTAAATGGCTTGATTCTAGAATACCTAACAAACTAGAAATAGCAATATTCTTGTTGCAATGTTTTCTTTTAGCTAAAATATGATGAAAAATCATAAAATTAGGGCGCGGAAGCAAATAGTTATATGATTTTTTACAAAAATAAAGTCAGATTTAACCTATATTTGAAATAGATACTTTTGTTAAAACATTCATAAACATGCTTTTGGACCTATACTATGGATAAAATATGATGAAAAATTATAAAATTCGGGCGCGGAAGCAAATATTTATATAATTTTTTACAAAAATAATGTCAGATTTTACCAATTTTTGATGAATACGTTGTATATTGTAAGCTTCATTGGCTGGATTCTAGAATACCAACCACACTTGAAATAGCAATTTTCTTGTTGCAATGTTTTCTTTTACCTAAATTATGATGAAAAATCATAAAATTCGGACGCGGAAGCAAATATTTATATGATTTTTTACAAAAATAAAGTCAGATTTTACCTATTCTTGAAATGGATATTTTTTGTTAAAACATTCATAAACATGCTTTTGGACCTATACTGTGGATAAAATATGATGAAAAATTATAAAATTCGGGCGCGGAAGCAATTATTTATATGATTTTTTTCCAAAAATAAAGTCAGATTTTACCTATTCTTGAAATGGATAATTTTGTTAAAACATTCATAAACATGCTATTGGACCTATACTGTGGATAAAATATGATGAAAAATTATAAAATTCGGGCGCGGAAGCAATTATTTATATGATTTTTTCCAAAAAAAAAGTCAGATTTTACCTATTTTTGATGAATACGTTGTATATTGTACGCTACATGGGCTGGATTCTAGAATACCTAACACACTTGAAATAGCTACTTTCTTGTTGCAATGTTTTCTTTAACCTAAATTATGATGAAAAATCATAAAATTCGGACGCGGAAGCAAATATTTATATGATTTTTTACAAAAATAAAGTCAGATTTTACCTATTCTTGAAATGGATATTTTTGTTAAAACATTCATAAACATGATTTGGACCTATACTGTGGATAAAATATTATGAAAAATTATAAAATTCGGGCGCGAAAGCAAATATTTTATAATTTTTTACAAAAATAAAGTCAGATTTTACCTATTCTTGAAATGGATAATTTTGTTAAAACATTCATAAACATGCTTTTGGACCTATACTGTGGATAAAATATGATGAAAAATTATAAAATTCGGGCGCGGAAGCAATTATTTATATGATTTTTTCCAAAAAAAAGTCAGATTTTACCTATTTTTGATGAATACGTTGTATATTGTACGCTACATGGGCTAAATTCTAGAATACCTAACACACTTGAAATAGCTACTTTCTTGTTGCAATGTTTTTTTTTAGCTAAAATATAATGAAAAATCATAAAATTCGGGCGCGGAAGCAAATATTTATATGATTTTTTACAAAAATAAAGTCAGATTTTACCTATTTTTGAAATGGATTTTTTTGTTAAAACATTCATAAACATGCTTTTGGGCCTATACTATGGATAAAATATTATGAAAAATTATAAAATTCGGGCGCGGAAGCAAATATTTATATGATTTTTTACAAAAATAAAGTCAGATTTTACCTATTCTTGAAATGGATAATTTTGTTAAAACATTCATAAATATGCTTTTGGACCTATACTGTGGATAACATATGATGAAAAATTATAAAATTCGGGCGCGGAAGCAAATATTTATAAAATTTTTTACAAAAATAAAGTCAGATTTTTCCTATTTTTGATGAATACGTTGTATATTGTAAGCTACATGGGCTTGATTCTAGAATACCTAACACACTTGAAATAGCAACTTTCTCGTTGCAATGTTTTCTTCTAGCTAAAATATGATAAAAAATCATAAAATTCGGGCGCGGAAGCAAATATTATATCATTTTTTACAAAAATAAAGTCAGATTTTACCTATTCTTGAAATGGATATTTTTGTTAAAACATTCATAAACATGCTTTTGGACCTATACTGTGGATAAACTATGATGAAAAATTATAAAATTCGGGCGCGGAAGCAAATATTTATATGATTTTTTACAAAAAAAAATGTCAGATTTTACCTATTTTTGATGAATACGTTGTATATTGTAAGCTACATGGGCTGGATTCTAGAATACCTAACACACTTGAAATAGCAATTTTTTTGTTGCAATGTTTTCTTTTAGCTAAAATATGATGAAATATCATAAAATTCGGGCGCGGAAGCAAATATTTATATGATTTTTTTCAAAAATAAAGTCAGATTTTACCTATATTTGAAATAGATATTTTTGTTAAAACATTCATAAACATGCTTTTGGACCTATACTGTGGATAAAATATGATGAAAAATCATAAAATTCGGGCGCGGAAGCAAATATTTATATGATTTTTTACAAAAATAAAGTCAGATTTTACCTTTATTTGAAATAGATATTTTTGTTAAAACATTAATAAATTATGCTTTTGGACTTATACTATGGATAAAATATGACGAAAAATTATAAAATTCGGGCGCGGAAGCAAATATTTATATAATTTTTTAAAAAATAAAGTTAGATTTTACATATATTTGATGAATACGTTGTATATTGTAAGCTTCATTGGCTGGATTCTAGAATACCTACCACACTTGAAATAGCAATTTTCTTAGTGCAATGTTTTCTTTTACCTAAATTATGATGAAAAATCATAAAATTGGGGCATGGAAGCAAATATTTATATCATTTTTTACAAAAATAAAGTCAGATTTTACCTATTCTTGAAATGGATATTTTTGTTAAAACATTCATAAACATGCTTTTGGACCTATACTGTGGATAAACTATGATGAAAAATTATAAAATTCGGGGCGCGGAAGCAAATATTTATATGATTTTTTACAAAAAAAATGTCAGATTTTACCTATTTTTAATGCATACGTTGTATATTGTAAGCTACATGGGCTGGATTCTAGAATACCTAACACACTTAAAATAGCAATTTTTTTGTTGCAATGTTTTTTTTTTAGCTAAAGTATGATGAAATATCATAAAATTCGGGCGCGGAAGCAAATATTTATATGATTTTTTACAAAAATAAAGTCAGATTTTAGCTATTTTTGAAATGGATATTTTTGTTAAAACATTCATAAACATGCTTTTGGACCTATACTGTGGATAAAATATGATGAAAAATTATAAAATTCGGGCGCGGAAGCAAATATTTATAGAATTTTCTACAAAAATAAAGTCAGATTTTACCTATTTTTGATGAATACGTTGTATATTGTAAGCTACATGGGCTTGATTCTAGAATACCTAACAAACTAGAAATAGCAATATTCTTGTTGCAATGTTTTCTTTTAGCTAAAATATGATGAAAAATCATAAAATTCGGGCGCGGAAGCAAATAGTTATATGATTTTTTACAAAAATAAAGTCAGATTTAACCTATATTTGAAATAGATACTTTTGTTAAAAACATTCATAAACATGCTTTTGGACCTATACTATGGATAAAATATGATGAAAAATTATAAAATTCGGGCGCGGAAGCAAATATTTATATAATTTTTTACAAAAATAATGTCAGATTTTACCAATTTTTGATGAATACGTTGTATATTGTAAGCTTCATTGGCTGGATTCTAGAATACCAACCACACTTGAAATAGCAATTTTCTTGTTGCAATGTTTTCTTTTACCTAAATTATGATGAAAAATCATAAAATTCGGACGCGGAAGCAAATATTTTATATGATTTTTTACAAAAATAAAGTCAGATTTTACCTATTCTTGAAATGGATATTTTTGTTAAAACATTCATAAACATGCTTTTGGACCTATACTGTGGATAAAATATGATGAAAAATTATAAAATTCGGGCGCGGAAGCAATTATTTATATGATTTTTTACAAAAATAAAGTCAGATTTTACCTATATTTGATGAATACGTTGTATATTGTACGCTACATGGCTGGATTCTAGAATACCTAACACACTTGAAATAGCAATTTTCTTGTTGCAATGTTTTCTTTTAGCTAAAATATGATAAAAATTCATAAAATTCGGGCGCGGAAGCAAATATTTATATGATTTGTTACAAAAAAAAAATCAGATTTTACCTATTTTTGAAATGGATATTTTTGTTAAAATATTCATAAACATGCTTTTGGACCTAAACTATGGATAAAATATGATGAAAAATTATAAAATTCGGGCGCGGAAAGCAAATATATATATAATTTTTTACAAAAATATAGTCAGATTTTACCTATTTTTGATAAATACGTTGTATATTGTAAGCTTCATTGGCTGGATTCTAGAATACCTACCACACTTCAAATAGCAATTTTCTTGTTGCAATGTTTTCTTTTACCTAAATTATGATGAAAAATCATAAAATTCGGGCGCGGAAGCAAATATTTTTATCAGTTTTCACAAAAATAAAGTCAGATTTTACCTCTTCTTGAAATGAATATTTTTGTTAAAACATTCATAAACATGCTTTTGGACCTATACTGTGGATAAAATATGATAAAAAATTATAAAATTCGGGCGCGAAAGCAATTATTTATATGATTTTTTCCAAAAAAAAAGTCAGATTTTACCTATTTGTGATGAATACGTTGTATATTGTACGCTACATGGGCTGGATTCTAGAATACATAACACACTTGAAATAGCAATTTTCTTGTTGCAATATTTTCTTTTAGCTAAAATATGATGAAAAATCATAAAATTCGGGCGCGGAAGCAAATATTTATATGATTTTTTACAAAAATAAAGTCAGAATTTACCTATTCTTGGAATAGATATTTTTGTTAAAACATTCGTAAACATGCTTTTGGACCTATACTGTGGATAAAATATGATGAAAAATTATAAAATTCGGGCGCGGAAGAAAATATTTATATAATTTTCTACAAAAATAAAGTCAGATTTTTACCTATTTTTGATGAATACGTTGTATATTGTAAGCTACATGGGCTTGATTCTAGAATACCTAACAAAATAGAAATAGCAATATTCTTGTTGCAATGTTTTCTTTTAGCTAAAATATGATGAAAAATCATAAAATTCGGGCGCGGAAGCAAATAGTTATATGATTTTTTACAAAAATAAAGTCAGATTTAACCTATATTTGAAATAGATACTTTTGTTAAAACATTCATAAACATGCTTTTGGACCCTATACTATGGATAAAATATGATGAAAAATTATAAAATTCGGGCGCGGAAGCAAATATTTATATAATTTTTTACAAAAATAATGTCAGATTTTACCAATTTTTGATGAATACGTTGTATATTGTAAGCTTCATTGGCTGGATTCTAGAATACCAACCACACTTGAAATAGCAATTTTCTTGTTGCAATGTTTTCTTTTACCTAAATTATGATGAAAAATCATAAAATTCGGACGCGGAAGCAAATATTTATATGATTTTTTACAAAATAAAGTCAGATTTTACCTATTCTTGAAATGGATATTTTTGTTAAAACATTCATAAACATGCTTTTGGACCTATACTGTGGATAAAATATGATGAAAAATTATAAAATTCGGGCGCGGAAGCAATTATTTATATGATTTTTTACAAAAATAAAGTCAGATTTTACCTATTCTTGAAATGGATAATTTTGTTAAAACATTCATAAACATGCTTTTGGACCTATACTGTGGATAAAATATGATGAAAAATTATAAAATTCGGGCGCGGAAGCAATTATTTATATGATTTTTTCCAAAAAAAAGTCAGATTTTACCTATTTTTGATGAATACGTTGTATATTGTACGCTACATGGGCTGGATTCTAGAATACCTAACACACTTGAAATAGCTACTTTCTTGTTGCAATGTTTTCTTTAACCTAAATTATGATGAAAAATCATAAAATTCGGACGCGGAAGCAAATATTTATATGATTTTTTACAAAAATAAAGTCAGATTTTACCTATTCTTGAAATGGATATTTTTGTTAAAACATTCATAAACATGATTTGGACCTATACTGTGGATAAAATATTATGAAAAATTATAAAATTCGGGCGCGGAAGCAAATATTTATATGTTTTTTTACAAAAATAAAGTCAGATTTTACCTATTCTTAAAATGGATAATTTTGTTAAAACATTCATAAACATGCTTTTGGACCTATACTGTGGATAAAATATGATGAAAAATTATAAAATTCGGGCGCGGAAGCAATTATTTATATGATTTTTTCCAAAAAAAAGTCAGATTTTACCTATTTTTGATGAATACGTTGTATATTGTACGCTACAAGGGCTGCATTCTAGAATACCTAACACACTTGAAATAGCAATTTTCTTGTTACAATGTTTTCTTTTAGCTAAAATATGATAAAAAATCATAAAATTCGGGCGCGGAAGCAAATATTTATATGATTTTTTACAAAAAAAATGTCAGATTTTACCTATTTTTGATGAATACGTAGTATATTTTAAGCTACATGGGCTGGATTCTAGAATACATAACACACTTGAAATAGCAATTTTCTTGTTGCAATATTTTCTTTTAGCTAAAATATGATGAAAAATCATAAAATTCGGGCGCGGAAGCAAATATTTATATGATTTTTTACAAAAATAAAGTCAGATTTTACCTATTCTTGGAATAGATATTTTTGTTAAAACATTCGTAAACATGCTTTTGGACCTATACTGTGGATAAAATATGATGAAAAATTATAAAATTCGGGCGCGGAAGAAAATATTTATATAATTTTCTACAAAAATAAAGTCAGATTTTACCTATTTTTGATGAATACGTTGTATATTGTAAGCTACATGGGCTTGATTCTAGAATACCTAACAAAATAGAAATAGCAATATTCTTGTTGCAATGTTTTCTTTTAGCTAAAATATGATGAAAAATCATAAAATTCGGGCGCGGAAGCAAATAGTTATATGATTTTTTACAAAAATAAAGTCAGATTTAACCTATATTTGAAATAGATACTTTTGTTAAAACATTCATAAACATGCTTTTGGACCTATACTATGGATAAAATATGATGAAAAATTATAAAATTCGGGCGCGGAAGCAAATATTTATATAATTTTTTACAAAAATAATGTCAGATTTTACCAATTTTTGATGAATACGTTGTATATTGTAAGCTTCATTGGCTGGATTCTAGAATACCAACCACACTTGAAACAGCAATTTTCTTGTTGCAATGTTTTCTTTTACCTAAATTATGATGAAAAATCATAAAATTCGGACGCGGAAGCAAATATTTATATGATTTTTTACAAAAATAAAGTCAGATTTTACCTATTCTTGAAATGGATATTTTTGTTAAAACATTCATAAACATGCTTTTGGACCTATACTGTGGATAAAATATGATGAAAAATTATAAAATTCGGGCGCGGAAGCAATTATTTATATGATTTTTTACAAAAATAAAGTCAGATTTTACCTATTCTTGAAATGGATAATTTTGTTAAAACATTCATAAACATGCTTTTGGACCTATACTGTGGATAAAATATGATGAAAAATTATAAAATTCGGGCGCGGACTCTGAGATAGCGCGT
>JAQOWZ010000428.1:0-41952 GCA_035578165.1 Stenolophus ochropezus
ACGCGCTATCTCAGAGTTTTCATCATATTTTATCCGCAGTATAGGTCTAAAAGCATGTTTATGAATGTTTTAACAAAAATATCCATTTCAAGAATAGGAAAAATCTGACTTTATTTTTGTAAAAAATCATATAAATATTTGCTTCCGCGCCAGAATTTTATGATTTTTCATCATAATTTACGTAAAAAAAAAAGTTAAAATCTGACTTTATTTTTGTAAAAAATTATATAAATATTTGCTTCCGCGCTCGAATTTTATAATTTTTCATCATATTTTATCCATAGTATAGGTCCAAAATCATGTTTATTAACGTTTTAACAAAATTATCCATTTCAAAAATATGTAAAATTTGACTTTATTTTTGTAAAAAATCATATAAATATTTGCTTCCGAGCCCGAATTTTATGATTTTTCATCATAATTTAGCTAAAAGAAAACATTGCAACAAAAAAATTGCTTTTTCAAGTGTATTAGGTATCTAGAATCCAGCCCATGTAGCTTACAATATATAACGTACTCATTAAAAATAGGTAAAATCTGACTTTTTTTTGTAAAAAATCATATAAATATTTGTTTGCGCGCCCGAATTTTATAATTTTTCATCATATTTTATCCGCAATATAGGTCCAAAAGCATGTTTAAGAATGTTTTAACAAAAATATCCATTTCAAGAATAGGAAAAATCTGACTTTATTTTTGTAATAAATCATATAAATATTTGCTTCCGCGCCCAAAATTTATGATTTTTCATCATAATTTACGTAAAAGAAAACATTGCAATAAAAAAATTGGTATTTCAAGTGTGGTAGGTATTCTAGAATCCAGCCAATGAAGCTTACAATATACAACGTATTCATCAAAAATAGTTAAAATCTGACTTTTTTTTGTAAAAAATCATATAAATATTTGTTTGCGCGCCCGAATTTTATAATTTTTCATCATATTTAAACCGCAGTATAGGTCCAAAAGCATGTTTATTAACGTTTTAACAAAAATATAAATTTCAAAAATATGTAAAATCTGCCTTTATTTTTGTAAAAAATCATATAAATATTTGCTTCCGCGCCCGAATTTTATGATTTTTCATCATATTTTAGCTAAAAGAAAACATTGCAACAAGAAAATTGCTATTTCAAGTGTGGTAGGTATTCTAGAATCCAGCCCATGTAGCTTACAATATACAACGTATTCATCAAAAATAGGATAAATCTGACTTTTATTTTGTAAAAAATCAAATAAATATTTGTTTGCGCGCCCGAATTTTATAATTTTTCATCATATTTTATCCGCAGTATAGGTCCAAAAGCATGTTTATGAATGTTTTAACAAAAATATCCATTTCAAGAATAGGAAAAATCTGACTTTATTTTTGTAAAAAATCATATAAATATTTGCTTCGGCGCCAGAATTTTATGCTTTTTCATCAAAATTTACGTAAAAGAAAACATTGCAACACAAAAATTGCTATTTTAAGTGTGGTAGGTATTCTAGAATCCAGCCAATGAAGCTTACAATATACAACGTATTCATCAAAAATAGTTAAAATCTGACTTTTTTTTTGTAAAAAATCATATAAATATTTGTTTGCGCGCCCGAATTTTATAATTTTTCATCATATTTTATCAGCAGTATAAGTCCAAAAGCATGTTTATGAACGTTTTAACAAAAATATCTATTTCAAAAATATGTAAAATCTGACTTTATTTTTGTAAAAAATCATATAAATATTTGCTTCCGCGCCCGAATTTATGATTTCTCAACATATTTTAGCTAAAAGAAAACATTGCAACAAGAAAAATTGCTATTTCAAGTGTGTTAGGTATTCTAGAATCCAGCTCATGTAACTTACAATATACAACGTATTCATCAAAAATAGGAAAAATCTGACTTTTTTTTTGTAAAAAATCATATAAATATTTGTTTGCGCGCCCGAATTTTATAATTTTTCATCATATTATATCAGCAGTATAAGTCCAAAAGCATGTTTATGAACGTTTTAACAAAAATATCTATTTCAAAAATATGTAAAATCTGACTTTATTTTTGTAAAAAATCATATAAATATTTGCTTCCGCGCCCGAATTTTATGATTTCTCAACATATTTTAGCTAAAAGAAAACATTGCAACAAGAAAATTGCTATTTCAAGTGTGTTAGGTATTCTAGAATCCAGCTCATGTAACTTACAATATACAACGTATTCATTAAAAATAGGAAAAATCTGACTTTTTTTTTGTAAAAAATCAAATAAATATTTGTTTGCGCGCCCGAATTTTATGATTTTTCATCATATTTTATCCGCAGTATAGGTCTAAAAGCATGTTTATGAATGTTTTAACAAAAATATCCATTTCAAGAATAGGAAAAATCTGACTTTATTTTTGTAAAAAATCATATAAATATTTGCTTCCGCGCCAGAATTTTATGATTTTTCATCATAATTTACGTAAAAGAAAACATTGCAACACAAAAATTGCTATTTCAAGTGTGGTAGGTATTCTAGAATCCAGCCAATGAAGCTTACAATATACAACGTATTCATCAAAAATAGTTAAAATCTGACTTTATTTTTGTAAAAAATTATATAAATATTTGCTTCCGCGCTCGAATTTTATAATTTTTCATCATATTTTATCCATAGTATAGGTCCAAAATCATGTTTATTAACGTTTTAACAAAATTATCCATTTCAAAAATATGTAAAATTTGACTTTATTTTTGTAAAAAATCATATAAATATTTGCTTCCGAGCCCGAATTTTATGATTTTTCATCATAATTTAGCTAAAAGAAAACATTGCAACAAAAAAATTGCTTTTTCAAGTGTGTTAGGTATCTAGAATCCAGCCCATGTAGCTTACAATATATAACGTACTCATTAAAAATAGGTAAAATCTGACTTTTTTTTTGTAAAAAATCATATAAATATTTGTTTGCGCGCCCGAATTTTATAATTTTTCATCATATTTTATCCGCAATATAGGTCCAAAAGCATGTTTAAGAATGTTTTAACAAAAATATCCATTTCAAGAATAGGAAAAATCTGACTTTATTTTTGTAAAAAATCATATAAATATTTGCTTCTGCGCTCGAATTTTATGATTTTTCATCATATTTTAGGTAAAAGAAAACATTGCAACAAAAAAATTGCTATTTCAAGTGTGGTAGGTATTCTAGAATCCAGCCAATGAAGCTTACAATATACAACGTATTCATCAAAAATAGGTAAAATCTGAGTTTATTTTTGTAAAAAATTATATAAATATTTGCTTCCGCGCTCGAATTTTATAATTTTTCATCATATTTTATCCATAGTATAGGTCCAAAAGCATGTTTATGAATGTTTTAACAAAAATATCCATTTCAAGAATAGGAAAAATCTGACTTTATTTTTGTAAAAAATCATATAAATATTTGCTTCCGCGCCCGAATTTTATGATTTTTCATCATATTTTAGGTAAAAGAAAACATTGCAACAAGAAAATTGCTATTTCAAGTGTGGTAGGTATTCTAGAATCCAGCCATTGAAGCTTACAATATACAACGTATTCATCAAAAATAGGTAAAATCTGACTTTAATTTTGGAAAAAATTATATAAATATTTGCTTCCGCGCTCGAATTTTATAATTTTTTATCATATTTTATCCAGAGTATAGGTCCAAAAGCATGTTTATGAATGTTTTAACAAAAATATCCATTTCAAGAATAGGAAAAATCTGACTTTATTTTTGTAAAAAATCATAATATTTACTTCCGAGCCCGAATTTTATGATTTCTCATCATATTTAAGCTAAAAGAAAACATTGCAACAAGAAAATTGCTATTTCAAGTGTGTTAGGTATTCTAGAATCCAGCCCATGAAGCTTACAATATACAACGTATTCATCAAAAATAGGTAAAATCTGACTTGTTTTTTGTAAAAAATCATATAAATATTTGTTTGCGCGCCCGAATTTTATAATATTTCATCATATTTTATCCGCAATATAGGTCCAAAAGCATGTTTATGAATGTTTTAACAAAAATATCCATTTCAAGAATAGAAAAAATCTGACTTTATTTTTGTAAAAAATCATATAAATATTTGCTTCCGCGCCCGAATTTTATGATTTTTCATCATATTTTAGCTAAAAGAAAACATTGCAACAAGAAAATTGCTATTTCAAGTGTGTTAGGTATTCTAGAATCCAGCTCATGTAACTTACAATATACAACGTATTCATCAAAAATAGGAAAAATCTGACTTTTTTTTTGTAAAAAATCATATAAATATTTGTTTGCGCGCCCGAATTTTATAATTTTTCATCATATTATATCAGCAGTATAAGTCCAAAAGCATGTTTATGAACGTTTTAACAAAAATATCTATTTCAAAAATATGTAAAATCTGACTTTATTTTTGTAAAAAAATCATATAAATATTTGCTTCCGCGCCCGAATTTTATGATTTCTCAACATATTTTAGCTAAAAGAAAACATTGCAACAAGAAAATTGCTATTTCAAGTGTGTTAGGTATTCTAGAATCCAGCTCATGTAACTTACAATATACAACGTATTCATTAAAAATAGGAAAAATCTGACTTTTTTTTTTGTAAAAAATCAAATAAATATTTGTTTGCGCGCCCGAATTTTATGATTTTTCATCATATTTTATCCGCAGTATAGGTCTAAAAGCATGTTTATGAATGTTTTAACAAAAATATCCATTTCAAGAATAGGAAAAATCTGACTTTATTTTTGTAAAAAATCATATAAATATTTGCTTCCGCGCCAGAATTTTATGATTTTTCATCATAATTTACGTAAAAGAAAACATTGCAACACAAAAAATTGCTATTTCAAGTGTGGTAGGTATTCTAGAATCCAGCCAATGAAGCTTACAATATACAACGTATTCATCAAAAATAGTTAAAATCTGACTTTATTTTTGTAAAAAATTATATAAATATTTGCTTCCGCGCTCGAATTTTATAATTTTTCATCATATTTTATCCATAGTATAGGTCCAAAATCATGTTTATTAACGTTTTAACAAAATTATCCATTTCAAAAATATGTAAATTTGACTTTATTTTTGTAAAAAATCATATAAATATTTGCTTCCGAGCCCGAATTTTATGATTTTTCATCATAATTTAGCTAAAAGAAAACATTGCAACAAAAAAATTGCTTTTTCAAGTGTGTTAGGTATCTAGAATCCAGCCCATGTAGCTTACAATATATAACGTACTCATTAAAAATAGGTAAAATCTGACTTTTTTTTGTAAAAAATCATATAAATATTTGTTTGCGCGCCCGAATTTTATAATTTTTCATCATATTTTATCCGCAATATAGGTCCAAAAGCATGTTTAAGAATGTTTTAACAAAAATATCCATTTCAAGAATAGGAAAAATCTGACTTTATTTTTGTAAAAAATCATATAAATATTTGCTTCTGCGCTCGAATTTTATGATTTTTCATCATATTTTAGGTAAAAGAAAACATTGCAACAAAAAAATTGCTATTTCAAGTGTGGTAGGAATTCTAGAATCCAGCCAATGAAGCTTACAATATACAACGTATTCATCAAAAATAGGTAAAATCTGAGTTTATTTTTGTAAAAAATTATATAAATATTTGCTTCCGCGCTCGAATTTTATAATTTTTCATCATATTTTATCCATAGTATAGGTCCAAAAGCATGTTTATGAATGTTTTAACAAAAATATCCATTTCAAGAATAGGAAAAATCTGACTTTATTTTTGTAAAAAATCATATAAATATTTGCTTCCGCGCCCGAATTTTATGATTTTTTATCATATTTTAGGTAAAAGAAAACATTGCAACAAGAAAATTGCTATTTCAAGTGTGGTAGGTATTCTAGAATCCAGCCATTGAAGCTTACAATATACAACGTATTCATCAAAAATAGGTAAAATCTGACTTTATTTTTGGAAAAATTTATATAAATATTTGCTTCCGCGCTCGAATTTTATAATTTTTTATCATATTTTATCCAGAGTATAGGTCCAAAAGCATGTTTATGAATGTTTTAACAAAAATATCCATTTCAAGAATAGGAAAAATCTGACTTTATTTTTGTAAAAAATCATAAATATTTACTTCCGAGCCCGAATTTTATGATTTCTCATCATATTTAAGCTAAAAGAAAACATTGCAACAAGAAAATTGCTATTTCAAGTGTGTTAGGTATTCTAGAATCCAGCCCATGAAGCTTACAATATACAACGTATTCATCAAAAATAGGTAAAATCTGACTTGTTTTTTGTAAAAAATCATATAAATATTTGTTTGCGCGCCCGAATTTTATAATATTTCATCATATTTTATCCGCAATATAGGTCCAAAAGCATGTTTATGAATGTTTTAACAAAAATATCCATTTCAAGAATAGAAAAAATCTGACTTTATTTTTGTAAAAAATCATATAAATATTTGCTTCCGCGCCCGAATTTTATGATTTTTCATCATATTTTAGCTAAAAGAAAACATTGCAACAAGAAAATTGCTATTTCAAATGTGGTAGGTATTCTAGATTCCAGCCCATGTAGCTTACAATATACAACGTATTCATCAAAAATAGGAAAAATCTGACTTTTTTTTTGTAAAAAATCATATAAATATTTGTTTGCGCGCCCGAATTTTATAATTTTTCATCATATTTTATCCGCAGTATAGGTCCAAAAGCATGTTTATGAATGTTTTAACAAAAATATCCATTTCAAGAATAGGAAAAATCTGACTTTATTTTTGTAAAAAATCATATAAATATTTGCTTCCGCGCCCGAATTTTATGATTTTTCATCATTATTTACGTAAAAGAAAACATTGCAACAAAAAAATTGCTATTTCAAGTGTGGTAGGTTTTCTAGAATCCAGCTAAAGAAACTTACAGTATACAACGTATTTATCAAAAATAGTTTAAATCTGCCTTTTTTTTGTAAAAAAATCATATAAATATTTGTTTGCGCGCCCGAATTTTATAATTTTTCATCATATTTTATCCGCAGTATAGGTCCAAAAGCATGTTTATGAACGTTTTAACAAAAATATCCATTTCAAAAATATGTAAAATCTGACTTTATTTTTGTAAAAAATCATATAAATATTTGCTTCCGCGCCCGAATTTTATGATTTCTCATCATATTTTAGCTAAAAGAAAACATAGCAACAAGAAAATTGCTATTTCAAGTGTGTTAGGTATTCTAGAATCCAGCCCATGTAGCTTACAATATACAACGTATTCATCAAAAATAGGTAAAATCTGAAATTTTTTTTTTTTAAAAATCATATAAATATTTGTTTGCGCGCCCGAATTTTATAATTTTTAATCATATTTTATCCGCAATATAGGTCCAAAAGCATGTTTATGAATGTTTTAACAAAAATATCCATTTCAAGAATAGGAAAAATCTGACTTTATTTTTGTAAAAATTCATATAAATATTTGCTTCCGCACCCGAATTTTGTGATTTTTCATCATATTTTAGCTAAAAGAAAACATTGCAACAAGAAAATTGCTATTTCAAGTGTGTTAGGTATTCTAGAATCCAGCCCATGTAGCTTACAATATACAACGTATTCATCAAAAATAGGTAAAATCTGACTTTTTTTTTGTAAAAAATCATACAATATTTGTTTGCGCGCCCGAATTTTATAATTTTTCATCATATTTTATCCGCAGTATAGGTCCAAAAGCATGTTTATGAATGTTTTAACATAAATATCCATTTCAAGAATAGGAAAAATCTGACTTTATTTTTGTGAAAAATCATATAAATATTTGCTTCCGCGCCCGAATTTTATGATTTTTCATCATATTTTAGCTTAACTTTTTTTTTGTAAAAAATCATATAAATATTTGTTTGCGCGCCCGAATTTTATAATTTTTCATCATATTTTATCCGCAGTATAGGTCTAAAAGCATGTTTATTAATGTTTTAACAAAAATATCCATTTCAAGAATAGGAAAAATCTGACTTTATTTTTCTAAAAAATCATATAAATATTTGCTTGCGCGCCCGAATTTTATGATTTTTCATCATAATTTACGTAAAAGAAAACATTGCAACACAAAAATTGCTATTTCAAGTGTGGTAGGTATTCTAGAATCCAGCCAATGAAGCTTACAATATACAACGTATTCATCAAAATTAGTTAAAATCTGACTTTTTTTTTGTAAAAAATCATATAAATATTTGTTTGCGCGCCCGAATTTTATAATTTTTCATCATATTTTATCCGCAGTATAAGTCCAAAAGCATGTTTATGAACGTTTTAACAAAAATATCCATTTCAAAAATATGTAAAATCTGACTTTATTTTTGTAAAAAATCATATAAATATTTGCTTACGCGCCTGAATTTTATTATTTCTCATCATATTTTAGCTAAAAGAAAACATTGCAACAAGAAAATTGCTATTTCAAGTGTGTTAGGTATTCTAGAATCCAGCTCATGTAGCTTACAATATACAACGTATTCATCAAAAATAGGAAAAATCTGACTTTTTTTTTGTAAAAAATCATATAAATATTTGTTTGCGCGCCCGAATTTTATAATTTTTTATCATATTTTATCCGCAATATAGGTCCAAAAGCATGTTTATGAATGTTTTAACAAAAATATCCATTTCAATAATAGGAAAAATCTGACTTTATTTTTGTAAAAAATCATATAAATACTTGCTTCCGAGCCCGAATTTTATGATTTTTCATCATATTTTAGCTAAAATAAAACATGGCAACAAGAAAATTGCTATTTCAAGTGTGTTAGGTAATCTAGAATCCAGCCCATGTAACTTACAATATACAACGTATTCATCAAAAATAGGAAAAATCTGACTTTTTTTTTGTAAAAAATCATATAAATATTTGTTTGCGCGCCCGAATTTTATAATTTTTTATCATATTTTGTCCGCAATATAGGTCCAAAAGCATGTTTATGAATGTTTTAACAAAAATATCCATTTCAATAATAGGAAAAATCTGACTTTATTTTTGTAAAAAATTATATAAATATTTGCTTCCGCGCTCGAATTTTATAATTTTTTATCATATTTTATCCATAGTATAGGTCCAAAATCATGTTTATGAACATTGTAACAAAAATATCCATTCCAAAAATATGTAAAATCTGACTTTATTTTTGTAAAAAATCATATAAATATTTGCTGTCGAGCCCGAATTTTATGATCTTTCATCATATTTTAGCTAAAAGAAAACATTGCAACAAGAAAATTGCTATTTCAAGTGTGTTAGGTATTCTAGAATCCAGCCCATGTAGCTTACAATATACAACGTATTCATCAAAAATATGTAAAATCTGACTTTATTTTTGTAAAAAATCATATAAATATTTACTTCCGCGTCCGAATTTTATGATTTTTCATCATAATTTACGTAAAAGAAAACATTGCAACAAAAAAAATTGCTATTTCAAGTGTGGTAGGTATTCTAGAATCCAGCCAATGAAGCTTACAAAATACAACGTATTCATCAAAAATAGTTAAAATCTGATTTTTTTTTTGTAAAAAATCATATAAATATTTGTTTGCGCGCCCGAATTTTATAATTATTTATCATATTTTATCCGCAGTATAGGTCCAAAAGCATGTTTATGAACGTTTTAACAAAAATATCCATTTCAAAAATATGTAAAATCTGACTTTATTTTTTTAAAAATCATAAATATTTGCTTCCGCGCCCGAATTTTATGATTTCTCATCATATTTTAGCTAAAAGAAACCATTGCAACAAGAAAATTGCTATTTCAAGTGTGTTAGGTATTCTAGAATCCAGCCCATGTAGCTTACAATATACAACGTATTCATCAAAAATAGGTAAAATCTGAAATTTTTTTGTAAAAAATCATATAAATATTTGTTTGCGCGCCCGAATTTTATAATTTTCATCATATTTTATACGCAATATAGGTTCAAAAGCATGTTTATGAATGTTTTAACAAAAATATCCATTTCAAGAATAGGAAAAATCTGACTTTATTTTTGTAAAAAATCATATAAATATTTGCTTCCGCGCCCGAATTTTATGATTTTTCATCATATTTTAGGTAAAAGAAAACATTGCAACAAGAAAATTGCTATTTTAAGTGTGGTAGGTATTCTAGAATCCAGCCAATGAAGCTTACAATATACAACGTATTCATCAAAAATAGGTAAAATCTGACTTTATTTTTGTAAAAAATTATATAAATATTTGCTTCCGCGCTCAAATTTTATAATTTTTCATCATATTTTATCCATAGTATAGATCCAAAATCATGTTTATGAACGTTTTAACAAAAATATCCCTTTCAAAAATATGTAAAATCTGACTTTATTTTTGTAAAAAATCATAAATATTTGCTTCCGCGCCCGAATTTTATGATTTTTTATCATAATTTACGTAAAAGAAAACATTGCAACACAAAAATTGCTATTTTAAGTGTGGTAGGTATTCTAGAATCCAGCCAATGAAGCTTACAATATACAACGTATTCATCAAAAATAGTTAAAATCTGACTTTTTTTTTGTAAAAAATCGTATAAATATTTGTTTGCGCGCCCGAATTTTATAATTTTTCATCATATTTTATCCGCAGTATAAGTCCAAAAGCATGTTTATGAACGTTTTAACAAAAATATCCATTTCAAAAATATGTAAAATCTGACTTTATTTTTGTAAAAAATCATATAAATATTTGCTTACGCGCCCGAATTTTATGATTTCTCATCATATTTTAGCTAAAAGAAAACATTGCAACAAGAAAATTGCTATTTCAAGTGTGTTAGGTATTCTAGAATCTAGCCCATGTAGCTTACAATATACAACGTATTCATCAAAAATAGGAAAAATCTGACTTTTTTTATGTAAAAAATCATATAAATTTTTGTTTGCGCGCCCGAATTTTATAATTTTTCATCATATTTAAACCGCAGTATAGGTCCAAAAGCATGTTTATTAACGTTTTAACAAAAATATAAATTTCAAAAATATGTAAAATCTGCCTTTATTTTTGTAAAAAATCATATAAATATTTGCTTCCGCGCCCGAATTTTATAATTTCTCATCATATTTTAGCTAAAAGAAAACATTGCAACAAGAAAATTGCTATTTCAAGTGTATTAGGTATTCTAGAATCCAGCCCATGTAGCTTACAATATACAACGTATTCATCAAAAATAGGTAAAATCTGACTTTTTTTTTGTAAAAAATCATATAAATATTTGTTTGCGCGCCCGAATTTTATAATTTTTCATCATATTTTATCCGCAATATAGGTCCAAAAGCATGTTTATGAATGTTTTAACAAAAATATCCATTTCAAGAATAGGAAAAATCTGACTTTATTTTTGTAAAAAATCATATAAATATTTGCTTCCGCGCCCGAATTTTATGATTTTTTATCATATTTTAGGTAAAAGAGAACATTGCAACAAGAAAATTGCTATTTCAAGTGTGGTAGGTATTCTAGAATCCAGCCAATGAAGCTTACAATATACAACGTATTCATCAAAAATAGGAAAAATCTGACTTTTTTTTTGTAAAATCATATAAATATTTGTTTGCGCGCCCGAATTTTATAATTTTTCATCATATTTTATCCGCAGTATAGGGCCAAAAGCATGTTTATGAATGTTTTAACAAAAATATCCATTTCAAGAATAAGAAAAATCTGACTTTATTTTTGTAAAAAATCATATAAATATTTGCTTCCGCGCCCGAATTATATGATTTTTCATCATAATTTACGTAAAAGAAAACATTGCAACAAAAAAATTGCTATTTCAAGTGTGGTAGGTATTCTTGAATCCAGCCAATGAAACTTACAATATACAACGTATTCATCAAAAATAGTTTAAATCTGACTTTTTTTTGTAAAAAATCATTTAAATATTTGTTTGCGCGCCCGAATTTTATAATTTATCATCATATTTTATCCGCAGTATAGGTCCAAAAGCATGTTTATGAACGTTTTAACAAAAATATCCATTTCAAAAATATGTAAAATCTGACTTTATTTTTGTAAAAAATCATATAAATATTTGCTTCCGCGAACGAATTTTATGATTTCTCATCATATTTTAGCTAAAAGAAAACATTGCAACAAGAAAATTGCTATTTCAAGTGTGTTAGGTATTCTAGAATCCAGCCCATGTAGCTTACAATATACAACGTATTCATCAAAAATAGGTAAAATCTGACTTTTTTTTTTTAAAAAATCATATAAATATTTGTTTGCGCGCCCGAATTTTATAATTTTTAATCATATTTTATCCGCAATATAGGTCCAAAAGCATGTTTATGAATGTTTTAACAAAAATATCCATTTCAAGAATAGGAAAAATCTGACTTTATTTTTGTAAAAATTCATATAAATATTTGCTTCCGCACCCGAATTTTGTGATTTTTCATCATATTTTAGCTAAAAGAAAACATTGCAACAAGAAAATTGCTATTTCAAGTGTGTTAGGTACTCTAGAATCCAGCCCATGTAGCTTACAATATACAACGTATTCATCAAAAATAGGTAAAATCTGACTTTTTTTTTGTAAAAAATCATATAAATATTTGTTTGCGCGCCCGAATTTTATAATTTTTTATCATATTTTATCCGCAATATAGGTCCAAAAGCATGTTTATGAATGTTTTAACAAAAATATCCATTTCAATAATAGGAAAAATCTGACTTTATTTTTGTAAAAAATCATATAAATACTTGCTTCCGAGCCCGAATTTTATAATTTTTTATCATATTTTATCCATAGTATAGGTCCAAAATTATGTTAATGAACGTTTTAACAAAAATATCCATTCCAAAAATATGTAAAATCTGACTTTATTTTTGTAAAAAATCATATAAATATTTGCTTACGCGCCTGATTTTTATTATTTCTCATCATATTTTAGCTAAAAGAAAACATTGCAACAAGAAAATTGCTATTTCAAGTGTGTTAGGTATTCTAGAATCCAGCTCATGTAGCTTACAATATACAACGTATTCATCAAAAATAGGAAAAATCTGACTTTTTTTTTGTAAAAAATCATATAAATATTTGTTTGCGCGCCCGAATTTTATAATTTTTTATCATATTTTATCCGCAATATAGGTCCAAAAGCATGTTTATGAATGTTTTAACAAAAATATCCATTTCAATAATAGGAAAAATCTGACTTTATTTTTGTAAAAAATTATATAAATATTTGCTTCCGCGCTCGAATTTTATAATTTTTTATCATATTTTATCCATAGTTTAGGTCCAAAATTATGTTAATGAACGTTTTAACAAAAATATCCATTCCAAAAATATGTAAAATCTGACTTTATTTTTGTAAAAAATCATATAAATACTTGCTTCCGAGCCCGAATTTTATGATTTTTCATCATATTTTAGCTAAAATAAAACATGGCAACAAGAAAATTGCTATTTCAAGTGTGTTAGGTAATCTAGAATCCAGCCCATGTAACTTACAATATACAACGTATTCATCAAAAATAGGAAAAATCTGATTTTTTTTTTGTAAAAAATCATATAAATATTTGTTTGCGCGCCCGAGTTTTATAATTTTTTATCATATTTTATCCGCAATATAGGTCCAAAAGCATGTTTATGAATGTTTTAACAAAAATATCCATTTCAATAATAGGAAAAATCTGACTTTATTTTTGTAAAAAATCATATAAATACTTGCTTCCGAGCCCGAATTTTATGATTTTTCATCATATTTTAGCTAAAATAAAACATTGCAACAAGAAAATTGCTATTTCAAGTGTGTTAGGTAATCTAGAATCCAGCCCATGTAACTTACAATATACAACGTATTCATCAAAAATAGGAAAAATCTGATTTTTTTTTGTAAAAAATCATATAAATTTTTGTTTGCGCGCCCGAATTTTATAATTTTTCATCATATTTTATCCGCAGTATAAGTCCAAAAGCATGTTTATGAACGTTTTAACAAAAATATCCATTCCAAAAATGTGTAAAATCTGACTTTATTTTTGTAAAAAATCATATAAATATTTGCTTCCGCACCCGAATTTTGTGATTTTTCATCATATTTTAGGTAAAGAAAACATTGCAACAAGAAAATTGCTATTTCAAGTGTGGTAGGTGTTCTAGAATCCAGCCAATGAAGCTTACAATATACAATGTATTCATCAAAAATAGGTAAAATCTGACTTTTTTTTGTAAAAAATCATATAAATATTTGTTTGCGCGCCCGAGTTTTATAATTTTTCATCACATTTTATACCCAGTATAGGTCCAAAAGCATGTTTATGATTGTTTTAACATAAATATCCATTTCAAGAATAGGAAAAATCTGACTTTATTTTTGTAAAAAATCATATAAATATTTGCTTCCGCGCCCGAATTTTATGATTTTTCATCATATTTTAGCTAAAAGAAAACATTGCAACAAGAAAATTGCTATTTCAAGTGTGGTAGGTATTCTAGAATCCAGCCCATGTAGCTTACAATATACAACGTATTCATCAAAAATAGGAAAAATCTGACTTTTTTTATGTAAAAAATCATATAAATTTTTGTTTGCGCGCCCGAATTTTATAATTTTTCATCATATTTTATCCGCAGTATAGGTACAAAAGCATGTTTATGAATGTTTTAACAAAAATATCCATTTCAAGAATAGGAAAAATCTGACTTTATTTTTGTAATAAATCATATAAATATTTGCTTCCGCGCCCGAATTTTATGATTTTTCATCATAATTTACGTAAAAGAAAACATTGCAATAAAAAAATTGGTATTTCAAGTGTGGTAGGTATTCTAGAATCCAGCCAATGAAGCTTACAATATACAACGTATTCATCAAAAATAGTTAAAATCTGACTTTTTTTTGTCAAAAATCATATAAATATTTGTTTGCGCGCACAAATTTTATAATTTTTCATCATATTTTATCCGCAGTATAGGTTCAAAAGCATGTTTATGAATGTTTTAACAAAAATATCCATTTCAAGAATAAGAAAAATCTGACTTTATTTTTGTAAAAAATCATATAAATATTTGCTTCCGCGCCCGAATTATATGATTTTTCATCATAATTTACGTAAAAGAAAACATTGCAACAAAAAAATTGCTATTTCAAGTGTGGTAGGTATTCTAGAATCCAGCCAATGAAACTTACAATATACAACGTATTCATCAAAAATAGTTTAAATCTGACTTTTTTTTGTAAAAAATCATTTAAATATTTGTTTGCGCGCCCGAATTTTATAATTTATCATCATATTTTATCCGCAGTATAGGTCCAAAAGCATGTTTATGAACGTTTTAACAAAAATATCCATTTCAAAAATATGTAAAATCTGACTTTATTTTTGTAAAAGATCATATAAATATTTGCTTCCGCGAACGAATTTTATGATTTCTCATCATATTTTAGCTAAAAGAAAACATTGCAACAAGAAAATTGCTATTTCAAGTGTGTTAGGTATTCTAGAATCCAGCCCATGTAGCTTACAATATACAACGTATTCATCAAAAATAGGTAAAATCTGACTTTTTTTTTTAAAAAAATCATATAAATATTTGTTTGCGCGCCCGAATTTTATAATTTTTAATCATATTTTATCCGCAATATAGGTCCAAAAGCATGTTTATGAATGTTTTAACAAAAATATCCATTTCAAGAATAGGAAAAATCTGACTTTATTTTTGTAAAAATTCATATAAATATTTGCTTCCGCACCCGAATTTTGTGATTTTTCATCATATTTTAACTAAAAGAAAACATTGCAACAAGAAAATTGCTATTTCAAGTGTGTTAGGTATTCTAGAATCCAGCCCATGTAGCTTACAATATACAACGTATTCATCAAAAATAGGTAAAATCTGACTTTTTTTTTGTAAAAAATCATATAAATATTTGTTTGCGCGCCCGAATTTTATAATTTTTCATCATATTTTATCCGCAGTATAGGTCCAAAAGCATGTTAATGAACGTTTTAACAAAAATATCCATTTCAAGAATATGTAAAATCTGACTTTATTTTTGTAAAAAATCATATAAAAACTTGCTTCCGAGCCCGAATTTTATGATTTTTCATCATATTTTAGCTAAAATAAAACATGGCAACAAGAAAATTGCTATTTCAAGTGTGTTAGGTAATCTAGAATCCAGCCCATGTAACTTACAATATACAACGTATTCATCAAAAATAGGAAAAATCTGACTTTTTTTTTTGTAAAAAATCATATAAATATTTGTTTGCGCGCCCGAATTTTATAATTTTTCATCATATTTTAGCTAAAATAAAACATTGCAACAAGAAAATTGCTATTTCAAGTGTGTTAGGTAATCTAGAATCCAGCCCATGTAACTTACAATATACAACGTATTCATCAAAAATAGGAAAAATCTGACTTTTTTTTTGTAAAAAATTATATAAATTATTGTTTGCGCGCCCGAATTTTATAATTTTTCATCATATTTTATCCGCAGTATAAGTTCAAAAGCATGTTTATGAACGTTTTAACAAAAATATCCATTCCAAAAATGTGTAAAATCTGACTTTATTTTTGTAAAAAATCATATAAATATTTGCTTCCGCACCCGAATTTTGTGATTTTTCATCATATTTTAGGTAAAGAAAACATTGCAACAAGAAAATTGCTATTTCAAGTGTGGTAGGTATTCTAGAATCCAGCCAATGAAGCTTACAATATACAATGTATTCATCAAAAATAGGTAAAATCTGACTTTTTTTTGTAAAAAATCATATAAATATTTGTTTGCGCGCCCGAGTTTTATAATTTTTCATCACATTTTATACCCAGTATAGGTCCAAAAGCATGTTTATGATTGTTTTAACATAAATATCCATTTCAAGAATAGGAAAAATCTGACTTTATTTTTGTAAAAAATCATATAAATATTTGCTTCCGCGCCCGAATTTTATGATTTTTCATCATATTTTAGCTAAAAGAAAACATTGCAAGAAGAAAATTGCTATTTCAAGTGTGGTAGGTATTCTAGAATCCAGCCCATGTAGCTTACAATATACAACGTATTCATCAAAAATAGGAAAAATCTGACTTTTTTTATGTAAAAAATCATATAAATTTTTGTTTGCGCGCCCGAATTTTATAATTTTTCATCATATTTTATCCGCAGTATAGGTACAAAAGCATGTTTATGAATGTTTTAACAAAAATATCCATTTCAAGAATAGGAAAAATCTGACTTTATTTTTGTAATAAATCATATAAATATTTGCTTCCGCGCCCGAATTTTATGATTTTTCATCATAATTTACGTAAAAGAAAACATTGCAATAATAAAATTGGTATTTCAAGTGTGGTAGGTATTCTAGAATCCAGCCAATGAAGCTTACAATATACAACGTATTCATCAAAAATAGTTAAAATCTGACTTTTTTTTGTCAAAAATCATATAAATATTTGTTTGCGCGCACGAATTTTATAATTTTTCATCATATTTAAACCGCAGTATAGGTCCAAAAGCATGTTTATTAACGTTTTAACAAAAATATAAATTTCAAAAATATGTAAAATCTGCCTTTATTTTTGTAAAAAATCATATAAATATTTGCTTCCGCGCCCGAATTTTATAATTTCTCATCATATTTTAGCTAAAAGAAAACATTGCAACAAGAAAATTGCTATTTCAAGTGTATTAGGTATTCTAGAATCCAGCCCATGTAGCTTACAATATACAACGTATTCATCAAAAATAGGTAAAATCTGACTTTTTTTTTGTAAAAAATCATATAAATATTTGTTTGCGCGCCCGAATTTTATAATTTTTCATCATATTTTATCCGCCATATAGGTCCAAAAGCATGTTTATGAATGTTTTAACAAAAATATCCATTTGAAGAATAGGAAACATCTGACTTTATTTTCGTAAAAAATCATATAAATATTTGCTTCCGCGCCCGAATTTTATGATTTTTTATCATATTTTATGTAAAAGAGAACATTGCAACAAGAAAATTGCTATTTCAAGTGTGGTAGGTATTCTAGAATCCAGCCAATAAAGCTTACAATATACAACGTATTCATCAAAAATAGGTAAAATCTGACTTTATTTTTGTAAAAAATTATATAAATATTTGCTTCCGCGCTCGAATTTTATAATTTTTCATCATATTTTATCCATAGTATAGGTCCAAAATCATGTTTATTAACGTTTTAACAAAATTATCCATTTCAAAAATATGTAAAATTTGACTTTATTTTTGTAAAATATCATATAAATATTTGCTTCCGAGACCGAATTTTATGATTTTTCATCATATTTTAGCTAAAAGAAAACATTGCAACAAAAAAATTGCTATTTAAAGTGTGTTAGGTATCTTGAATCCAGCCCATGTAGCTTACAATATACAACGTATTCATCAAAAATAGGTAAAATCTGACTTTTTTTTTGTAAAAAATCATATAAATATTTGTTTGCGCGCCCGAATTTTATAATTTTTCATCATATTTTATCCGATGTATAGGTCCAAAAGCATGTTTATGAATGTTTTAACATAAATATCCATTTCAAGAATAGGTAAAAATCTGACTTTATTTTTGTAAAAAATCATATAAATATTTGCTTCCGAGCCCGAATTTTATGATTTTTCATCATATTTTAGCTAAAAGATAACATTGCAACAAGAAAATTGCTATTTCAAGTGTGGTAGGTATTCTAGATTCCATCCCATGTAGCTTACAATATACAACGTATTCATCAAAAATAGGAAAAATCTGACTTTTTTTTTGTAAAATCATATAAATATTTGTTTGCGCGCCTGAATTTTATAATTTTTCATCATATTTTATCCGCAGTATAGGTCCAAAAGCATGTTTATGAATGTTTTAACAAAAATATCCAATTCAAGAATAGGAAAAATCTGACTTTATTTTTGTAAAAAATCATATAAATATTTGCTTCCGCGCCCGAATTATATGATTTTTCATCATACTTTACGTAAAAAAAAACATTGCAACAAAAAAATTGCTATTTCAAGTGTGGTAGGTATTCTAGAATCCAGCCAATGAAACTTACAATATACAACGTATTCATCAAAAATAGTTTAAATCTGACTTTTTTTTGTAAAAAATCATTTAAATATTTGTTTGCGCGCCCGAATTTTATAATTTGTCATCATATTTTATCCGCAGTATAGGTCCAAAAGCATGTTTATGAACGTTTTAACAAAAATATCCATTTCAAAAATATGTAAAATCTGACTTTATTTTTGTAAAAAATCATATAAATATTTGCTTCCGCGCCCGAATTTTATGATTTCTCATCATATTTTAGCTAAAAGAAAACATTGCAACAAGAAAATTGCTATTTCAAGTGTGTTAGGTATTCTAGAATCCAGCCCATGTAGCTTACAATATACAACGTATTCATCAAAAATAGGTAAAAATCTGACTTTTTTTTTTTAAAAAATCATATAAATATTTGTTTGCGCGCCCGAATTTTATAATTTTTAATCATATTTTATCTGCAATATAGGTCCAAAAGCATGTTTATGAATGTTTTAACAAAAATATCCATTTTAATAATAGGAAAAATCTGACTTTATTTTTGTAAAAAATCATATAAATACTTGCTTCCGAGCCCGAATTTTATGATTTTTCATCATATTTTAGCTAAAATAAAACATTGCAACAAGAAAATTGCTATTTCAAGTGTGTTAGGTAATCTAGAATCCAGCCCATGTAACTTACAATATACAACGTATTCATCAAAAATAGGTAAAATCTGACTTTTTTTTGTAAAAAATCATAAAAATATTTGTTTGCGCGCCCGAGTTTTATAATTTTTCATCACATTTTATACCCAGTATAGGTCCAAAAGCATGTTTATGATTGTTTTAACATAAATATCCATTTCAAGAATAGGAAAAATCTGACTTTATTTTTGTAAAAAATCATATAAATATTTGCTTCCGCGCCCGAATTTTATGATTTTTCATCATATTTTAGCTAAAAGAAAACATTGCAACAAGAAAATTGCTATTTCAAGTGTGGTAGGTGTTCTAGAATCCAGCCCATGTAGCTTACAATATACAACGTATTCATCAAAAATAGGAAAAATCTGACTTTTTTTATGTAAAAAATCATATAAATTTTTGTTTGCGCGCCCGAATTTTATAATTTTTCATCATATTTTATCCGCAGTATAGGTACAAAAGCATGTTTATGAATGTTTTAACAAAAATATCCATTTCAAGAATAGGAAAAATCTGACTTTATTTTTGTAATAAATCATATAAATATTTGCTTCCGCGCCCGAATTTTATGATTTTTCATCATAATTTACGTAAAAGAAAACATTGCAATAAAAAAATTGGTATTTCAAGTGTGGTAGGTATTCTAGAATCCAGCCAATGAAGCTTACAATATACAACGTATTCATCAAAAATAGTTAAAATCTGACTTTTTTTTGTCAAAAATCATATAAATATTTGTTTGCGCGCCCGAATTTTATAATTTTTCATTATATTTAAACCGCAGTATAGGTCCAAAAGCATGTTTATTAACGTTTTAACAAAAATATAAATTTCAAAAATATGTAAAATCTGCCTTTATTTTTGTAAAAAATCATATAAATATTTGCTTCCGCGCCCGAATTTTATAATTTCTCATCATATTTTAGCTAAAAGAAAACATTGCAACAAGAAAATTGCTATTTCAAGTGTATTAGGTATTCTAGAATCCAGCCCATGTAGCTTACAATATACAACGTATTCATCAAAAATAGGTAAAATCTGACTTTTTTTTTGTAAAAAATCATATAAATATTTGTTTGCGCGCCCGAATTTTATAATTTTTCATCATATTTTATCCGCAATATAGGTCCAAAAGCATGTTTATGAATGTTTTAACAAAAATATCCATTTTAAGAATAGGAAAAATCTGACTTTATTTTCGTAAAAAATCATATAAATATTTGCTTCCGCGCCCGAATTTTATGATTTTTTATCATATTTTAGGTAAAAGAGAACATTGCAACAAGAAAATTGCTATTTCAAGTGTGGTAGGTATTCTAGAATCCAGCCAATGAAGCTTACAATATACAACGTATTCATCAAAAATAGGTAAAATCTGACTTTATTTTTGTAAGAAATTATATAAATATTTGCTTCCGCGCTCGAATTTTATAATTTTTCATCATATTTTATCCATAGTATAGGTCCAAAATCATGTTTATTAACGTTTTAACAAAATTATCCATTTCAAAAATATGTAAAATTTGACATTATTTTTGTAAAATATCATATAAATATTTGCTTCCGAGACCGAATTTTATGATTTTTCATCATATATTAGCTAAAAGAAAACATTGCAACAAAAAAATTGCTGTTTAAAGTGTGTTAGGTATCTTGAATCCAGCCCATGTAGCTTACAATATACAACGTATTCATCAAAAATAGGTAAAATCTGACTTTTTTTTTGTAAAAAATCATATAAATATTTGTTTGCGCGCCCGAATTATATAATTTTTCATCATATTTTATCCGATGTATAGGTCCAAATACATGTTTATGAATGTTTTAACATAAATATCCATATCAAGAATAGGAAAAATCTGACTTTATTTTTGTAAAAAATCATATAAATATTTGCTTCCGAGCCCGAATTTTATGATTTTTCATCATATATTAGCTAAAAGAAAACATTGCAACAAGAAAATTGCTATTTCAAGTGTGGTAGGTATTCTAGATTCCATCCCATGTAGCTTACAATATACAACGTATTCATCAAAAATAGGAAAAATCTGACTTTTTTTTTGTAAAATCATATAAATATTTGTTTGCGCGCCCGAATTTTATAATTTTTCATCATATTTTATCCGCAGTATAGGTCCAAAAGCATGTTTATGAATGTTTTAACAAAAATATCCATTTCAAGAATAGGAAAAATCTGACTTTATTTTTGTAAAAAATCATATAAATATTTGCTTCCGCGCCCGAATTATATGATTTTTCATCATAATTTACGTAAAAGAAAACATTGCAACAAAAAAATTGCTATTTCAAGTGTGGTAGGTATTCTAGAATACAGCCAATGAAACTTACAATATACAACGTATTCATCAAAAATAGTTTAAATCTGACTTTTTTTTGTAAAAAATCATTTAAATATTTGTTTGCGCTCCCGAATTTTATAATTTATCATCATATTTTATCCGCAGTATAGGTCCAAAAGCATGTTTATGAACGTTTTAACAAAAATATCCATTTCAAAAATATATAAAATCTGACTTTATTTTTGTAAAAAATCATATAAATATTTGCTTCCGCGCCCTAATTTTATGATTTCTCATCATATTTTAGCTAAAAGAAATCATTGCAACAAGAAAATTGCTATTTCAAGTGTGTTAGGTATTCTAGAATCCAGCCCATGTAGCTTACAATATACAACGTATTCATCAAAAATAGGTAAAATCTGACTTTTTTTTGTAAAAAATCATATAAATATTTGTTTGCGCGCCCGAATTTTATAATTTTTCATCATATTTTATCCGCAATATAGGTCCAAAAGCATGTTTATGAATGTTTTAACAAAAATATCCATTTCAAGAATAGGAAAAATCTGACTTTATTTTTGTAAAAAATCATATAAATATTTGCTTCCGCACCCGAATTTTGTAATTTTTCATCATATTTTAGGTAAAGAAAACATTGCAACAAGAAAATTGCTATTTCAAGTGTGGTAGGTATTCTAGAATCCAGCCAATGAAGCTTACAATATACAACGTATTCATCAAAAATAGGTAAAATCTGACTTTATTTTTGTAAAAAATTATATAAATATTTGCTTCCGCGCTCGAATTTTATAATTTTTCATCATATTTTATCCATAGTATAGGTTCAAAATCATGTTTATGAACGTTTTAACAAAAATATCCATTTCAAAAATATGTAAAATCTGACTTTATTTTTGTAAAAAATCATATAAATATTTGCTTCCGAGCCCGCATTTTATGATTTTTCATCATATTTTAGCTAAAAGAAAACATTGCAACAAGAAAATTGCTATTTCAAGTGTGTTAGGTATTCTAGAATCCAGCCCATGTAGCTTACAATATACAACGTATTCATCAAAAATAGGTAAAATCTGACTTTTTTTTTGTAAAAAATCATATAAATATTTGTTTGCGCGCCCGAATTTTATAATTTTTCATCATATTTTACCCGCAGTATAGGTCCAAAAGCATGTTTATGAACGTTTTAACAAAAATATCCATTTCAAAAATATGTAAAATCTGACTTTATTTTTTAAAAAATCATAAATATTTGCTTCCGCGCCCGAATTTTATGATTTCTCATCATATTTTAGCTAAAAGAAACCATTGCAACAAGAAAATTGCTATTTCAAGTGTGTTAGGTATTCTAGAATCCAGCCCATGTAGCTTACAATATACAACGTATTCATCAAAAATAGGTAAAATCTGACTTTTTTTTTGTAAAAAATCATATAAATATTTGTTTGCGCGCCCGAATTTTATAATTTTCATCATATTTTATCCGCAATATAGGTCCAAAAGCATGTTTATGAATGTTTTAACAAAAATATCCATTTCAAGAATAGGAAAAATCTGACTTTATTTTTGTAAAAAATCATATAAATATTTGCTTCCGCGCCCGAATTTTATGATTTTTCATCATATTTTAGGTAAAAGAAAACATTGCAACAAGAAAATTGCTATTTTAAGTGTGGTAGGTATTCTAGAATCCAGCCAATGAAGCTTACAATATACAACGTATTTATCAAAAATAGGTAAAATCTGACTTTATTTTTGTAAAAAATTATATAAATATTTGCTTTCGCGCTCAAATTTTATAATTTTTCATCATATTTTATCCATAGTATAGGTCCAAAATCATGTTTATGAACGTTTTAACAAAAATATCCATTTCAAAAATATGTAAAATCTGACATTATTTTTGTAAAAAATCATAAATATTTGCTTCCGCGCCCGAATTTTATGATTTTTCATCATAATTTACGTAAAAGAAAACATTGCAACACAAAAATTGCTATTTCAAGTGTGGTAGGTATTCTAGAATCCAGCCAATGAAGCTTACAATATACAATGTATTCATCAAAAATAGTTAAAATCTGACTTTTTTTTTGTAAAAAATCGTATAAATATTTGTTTGCGCGCCCGAATTTTATAATTTTTCATCATATTTTATCCGCAGTATAAGTCCAAAACCATGGTTATGAACGTTTTAACAAAAATATCCATTTCAAAAATATGTAAAATCTGCCTTTATTTTTGTAAAAAATCATATAAATATTTGCTTACGCGCCCGAATTTTATGATTTCTCATCATATTTTAGCTAAAAGAAAACATTGCAACAAGAAAATTGCTATTTCAAGTGTGTTAGGTATTCTAGAATCCAGCTCATGTAGCTTACAATATACAACGTATTCATCAAAAATAGGAAAAATCTGACTTTTTTTTTGTAAAAAATCATATAAATATTTGTTTGCGCGCCCAAATTTTATAATTTTTTATCATATTTTATCCGCAATATAGGTCCAAAAGCATGTTTATGAATGTTTTAACAAAAATATCCATTTCAATAATAGGAACAATCTGACTTTATTTTTGTAAAAAATTATATAAATATTTGCTTCCGCGCTCTAATTTTTTATTTTTTTATCATATTTTATCCATAGTATAGGTCCAAAATCATGTTTATGAACGTTTTAACAAAAATATCCATTCCAAAAATATGTAAAATCTGACTTTATTTTTGTAAAAAATCATATAAATACTTGCTTCCGAGCCCGAATTTTATGATTTTTCATCATATTTTAGCTAAAATAAAACATTGCAACAAGAAAATTGCTATTTCAAGTGTGTTAGGTAATCTAGAATCCAGCCCATGTAACTTACAATATACAACGTATTCATCTAAAATAGGTAAAATCTGACTTTTTTTTGTAAAAAATCATATAAATATTTGTTTGCGCGCCCGAGTTTTATAATTTTTCATCACATTTTATACCCAGTATTGTAACAGTACGTTACCTACCTACTCCGCACACAATCATAAATTGGCCAAAAATCGTCTAGTGGAAGGTTTAACTTACCCTACGTTGTGTTTATTTAAATAAGTAACCCTTCATCGTCGTAATACAGAGTAGCTGTTAAGAGTGGAGGAATCGGGATAGGTATTTGATAAAATAAAAGAATGATATTCACTCCAAAAGACAGACAAAATATCTGACTTGTGCATTTATTATAATTAAATAAAATCGGAAAGTGCTGTGGAATATTACGCTCTCTGGTATTCACCTTATGAACCTGAGGGAAACCACAGCCAAAACCTCAGGTAGAGAGACAATTTTGAACATTTAACAATCATATAAAAATATTGCATTCAATTCATAAAGAGTTGTCCCAATAATTTATTACAATCATTTATGGTAAAATTGAGTTATTGCGACCAAACTGATATTGGAAGTCATAGACAGTTGTAGGTGTGTGCGTGTTGGTTTGCGTGGGTTTTTATTAATTGGTTCAGAGTCGGCATGCCGTTGTTCTGATATCTTTTGTTTCTGGGGGCGCTCGGCATTGCCTGAGGGCCAGTGTTTTTGGGGTAGGCACCCAGCTGAGCTGGCGTGTCTAAAGCGATTACCACTGAGTGGTCGCACGCTCCTCGTAGTGCCGGTGCCGCACTACGGTTGTGTATTGTTTATTTATACCCAAGTGAACGTTCGTTCGTGCTGATACGGCACATTCTTGAGCCTGAGAGTTTGTGCAGAGCACAAAGTCTCGCAAATTACAATTGTTAGACAACCAATATTAGATCGGTTATATTTTAATAAAAATATGATATCATTGTGACAACTATAAAACATTTAGGAATATTTATATAAAGAAAATAACTGACACATACCTAGCTTGTCCGAGCAGCCTCGAAGTCGATGGAAATGGAATTCCTCGGTGGATTGTTGGTGGTCGAGTGTTATAATGGAATGGAAGAATTTAGAGGATCTCGAAGGTCGTCTCGACGCCAGACATCAGGCCTGCGAACGTCAAGAGACTTCCCAAGAGAAGGAGAACCTACCACGACGCCAGACAACGGCCTAATAACGTCAAGCAGCAGATTCGTAGAGTGCACTAGGTCGTCTCGACGCCAGACATCAGGCCTACGAACGTCAAGAGACTTCCCAGTGGAAAGGAGAAACCACCACGACGCTAGACATCGGCCTAATAACGTCAAGCAGCGGGTTCGTAGAGTGCACTAGGTCGTCTCGACGCCAGACATCAGGCCTACGAACGTCAAGAGACTTCCCAGTGGAAAGGAGAAACCACCACGACGCCAGACATCGGCCTAATAACGTCAAGCAGCGGGTTCAGAGAGTGCACTAGGTCGTCTCGACGCCAGACATTAGGCCTACGAACGTCAAGAGACTTCCCAGTAGAAAGGAGAAACCACCACGACGCCAGACAACGGCCTAATAACGTCAAGCAGCGGGTTCGTAGAGTGCACTAGGTCGTCTCGACGCCAGACATCAGGCCTACGAACGTCAAGAGACTTCCCAGTAGAAAGGAGAAACCACCACAACGCCAGACAACAGCCTAATAACGTCAAGCAGCGGGTTCATAGGGTTCATAGGTATGGGTTGGAGAGGACTGGAGTTACAGACACCAGGAGGCTTACCTCGGACAAGCCAAGCATAAGGGAGTCCTGGATCCGACTCCCCGAGTACAGATTTGGACTCGGGTTATATACAAAAATGTCCCTCTTCTCTCCTTCAGAATGAGGGCGTTTCGGGGGTAGTCCACGATCCAAGCGCGTGATCATCGAATGCATCTTACAAATGCACGTTCAGGCTCAGCGTCTCGAAATCTGACCCTTTCAAGTGGTTTTGCCGTCTGGCTTGGGCGCCAGGACATGTAGTCCATGGGCGTGCGGATGATCCCTTGAGTACTTTTGTACATTTCAAAAATATCTAACAAAACATAATATTCTTTGTCATATTACATATTTATTTATATCAATTAGCAACCCCAGTTGGAAGGAATACCTTGGGTCACCTGTCCTAGCGTGAATTAGCGAAATTTAGTTTAATTAAAATATATCCTTTTATTTATATGGGACGTATTTTACAACGGAATAATATAAATGATCTGTGTTGTACTAGCACAATATTTTATAGATTTTTACGAATGATTTTAATACATAATAATTTATTAACTTTATGTTGTTAAAACTACCTGTACTTACATGAAAATTGAAAGGACATGGTTTTTTTAACAATACGATACTCATATCGATATTTACGTTATTTAAAATACTTGACTTGCACATACGCACATATTTAAACAACGATCTAATTTTATATAATAATGTAAAGAAGTATGAAGACCGTATAGAAATTTGTGACCTCTACGCCTATGTGTAAGTTATCTTCCCACATGTGGCAAAGTGTCGTCTGCCGAGGGTATGGCTATTTGACCCATATTCTTAGCAGGTAATAATGAAACTAAGATAACAAAAATTTTGTTACACTATGCTGCGTTTAAAAATACAAACAGATGTCTATAAAATAAAATGTTCAAAAAATTATTTTATCTAAATAAAGATTATGTTAAATATTATTAACAAAATGATACATGCTAGCAGTACTGCTTCAAACTCCCCCAGATATTTAATTGTATGAGCCAACAATCAGGTGAGCAGATACATTAAATATCTCATGCATTATTATTTTGTTAGTTTCTATGCACAATCATGTTCTACATGAGTTATAATTTTTTTTCTCTACACATGCTACCTAAAGTGACTGATCGGAAATATTTAGGAAGTTTGGAACAAATGAACAAATTTTCCGTGATCAACCTCATTTAATTATTTATTTATTTATTTAAGCATTATTATTATATTTTGTTTTATTATTATTATTTATTGTCATTTATTACATTACCTAATATATGTTTTTCAATATATAAGAATATTTTTACATTAAAATAAGTCCTTAAATTGTAACTTTTGGCGCCAAATGCCTCGTTGCACAACATAACGTTTTCGCGCATTCTTTCCTCTCTGCTTCTTACGCTTCCTCCTTGGTAACGGTGTAGCATCCTTCTCTGGGGCGACGGTAGATGACGATTTGGTGCTCACCTGGTGTGCGGCAGTCGTCGTTGCAACCGGCTTCATTGGAGTTGATATTTTGTTCGGAGATGCTGGCCTTGTAGTAGGGCTTGTTTCCTGTAGTTTGCGGTGGTGCATAGATGTTGGCGGTGTTTGCGTTTTCGGTAGCGGAGCAGGCGCAGGTAACTTAAATGTCTTCTGGACGCCGACGGAAGTCACCGGTTTTATTGTCGGTACCTTCTTTGGATTTGGATTTGCTGTCCGTTTCGCATGTGCAATTATCACGTTAGCCAATATTCTCACTCGTTCGTTGTCAATTTTCTCCCATTCAATGGATTTACCCGGTGTCGGTGGTCTAGATGTCATGGTCACTATTTTAAGCTACACTAAGCTTTTTTACTCTTGTGACTTCTTGTTTATAAATATCTTCCGTATCCCCACTCTTATGCTGAAGCTGGCCATTAGCCCTTTTTTACACTTGCAATTCCCTGTGCATGACCAGAGATGAACACATCCAGTGCTAGGTTTCCTTTTCATTTGGGATCTTGATTTATAACCCTGTTATTTCTATTGTTCAATCCTCTTCTCCAATACTCGACTTCCTTCCCTTAGCTAGTAAAATTTTCGATACTTGTATGTCCCATCGTGTCGTCACGGTATTTCTGTTGATTATTTTAATTTTATATTTCATACACTGCACATAACTATATTTCATTATATTTCATAGACACTCCACTGCACATAACTATATTTCATAGACACTACACTGCACCATTTTAACACAGTATATCTCATTTCACAGCACTGTAGTATATCATCATTACTTACCATACATATGCTAAATATTAAGGAAATTATATAAAATATCCTGTCCCTAATATCAGCTTGAATTATACACTGTTTTAAGTTGGATTATAATATTCTTGACATTTGCTATGATCCATCCATCTTCATAATTGTCATTGTTTCGAATTCTTAATTATTTGTTTATTACAGTAAGAGCCTTTTATTGATCACTTATTAGGGTCTGAATAACAGTTTGTTTACGTTTGCGGTGTATCCTCAAATTGTTTTGGAGTTCTTCTAATCCTTTCCTTTTTTTTTTAATTCGTTTTTTTTTTTTATCTGATGTCACGGACAATCTCCATGGTGTTATCCTTGGATTTGTTTCCATTTTTGCTTATTTTGACAATATTCTTTAAGATGCAATTATTATTTTTCCTTTTTATAACTGCAGATGTGTTGGGATTTTACACTCCCCCGAAGTAAAATTTCCTAGCCGCTCTCGGTAATTCGATCTCCTTTGTTTGGCACACGTCTTGTTTTTTTCCTGACTGACACTTCTTCCTAGCTGGACAATATGCTCCTTCCTTTTTTATTGAAGACACCACATTTTAAATACCGTATCATCACTGACACTTCAACCCGTCGTAATACATTCCAGATGTTTCACAAAAGTTGGAATATTTTTAACAGTATTTCTTAACGCAGGTCAATAGACCTTTTCAAGTGTTATGGATTGTTTCACGATATAAGGGAATGCATCTGCGTCACTAATGTTAATTTTATTTCATGGTTGATTACAAGCATAATATTAATTAGTTTTTTTTTTTAATTTAGTTTTATATAAATAATGTTTTTTTTTTCATCCAAGCAAAGAAAATAGCATCCTTTTTTATAAACAAACATACGATTTTAATGAGGTAAGTTTTATTTTGACAAAAATAACTATTGTTATAATTATTATTATTATTATTTTTATTTTTCTAATCTATACGAAAGTTAATATTTTATTTCTGAATCAAAGGTCTCGTGCCTTTATAATAAGTTTTAGTTGTATTTTATTCGCATAGCGATCAACATCTAAGTGTTTTCGAATCACTCGTATGCAGCGATTTATAATTAACGATTTATCGATGCTGGGATTTGAACCACAGATCTCACATTATTGTTAATTTAAATAATTGAATTCAATTTTAATTTTGGAACGGGCAACAAGTTGCAAATAATTTATAGACAGCATAAAATAATTATTAAAAAATTTAGCAATTTTTTTTCTTCATCTTGTTTTTATTTAATTATTTTGACTTATTTCATTATTTGCAATTTACTTCGGAACATCTGGTTATTATATTACAACTTGAGATATCTCGGTCAATCCCTTATACCCTAAAACATACCATCTGGCGGGCCGAACCGATTCCGAAATTTAAGATTTCACATAACGCGCTGAATTTGTTAATTGATAAATATCACTCTTCTAACAAATATTCTGTCCTCTCCCCCAATTAACAGCTTTTAAGACTCTGTATCCTGGTCACGGCACAATTTTTGTAACAGTACGTTACCTACCTACTCCGCACACAATCATAAATTGGCCAAAAATCGTCTAGTGGAAGGTTTAACTTACCCTACGTTGTGTTTATTTAAATAAGTAACCCTTCATCGTCGTAATACAGAGTAGCTGTTAAGAGTGGAGGAATCGGGACAGGTATTTGATAAAATAAAAGAATGATATTCACTCCAAAAGACAGACAAAATATCTGACTTGTGCATTTATTATAATTAAATAAAATCGGAAAGTGCTGTGGAATATTACGCTCTCTGGTATTCACCTTATGAACCTGAGGGAAACCACAGCCAAAACCTCAGGTAGAGAGACAATTTTGAACATTTAACAATCATATAAAAATATTGCATTCAATTCATAAAGAGTTGTCCCAATAATTTATTACAATCATTTATGGTAAAATTGAGTTATTGCGACCAAACTGATATTGGAAGTCATAGACAGTTGTAGGTGTGTGCGTGTTGGTTTGCGTGGGTTTTTATTAATTGGTTCAGAGTCGGCATGCCGTTGTTCTGATATCTTTTGTTTCTGGGGGCGCTCGGCATTGCCTGAGGGCCAGTGTTTTTGGGGTAGGCACCCAGCTGAGCTGGCGTGTCTAAAGCGATTACCACTGAGTGGTCGCACGCTCCTCGTAGTGCCGGTGCCGCACTACGGTTGTGTATTGTTTATTTATACCCAAGTGAACGTTCGTTCGTGCTGATACGGCACATTCTTGAGCCTGAGAGTTTGTGCAGAGCACAAAGTCTCGCAAATTACAATTGTTAGACAACCAATATTAGATCGGTTATATTTTAATAAAAATATGATATCATTGTGACAACTATAAAACATTTAGGAATATTTATATAAAGAAAATAACTGACACATACCTAGCTTGTCCGAGCAGCCTCGAAGTCGATGGAAATGGAATTCCTCGGTGGATTGTTGGTGGTCGAGTGTTATAATGGAATGGAAGAATTTAGAGGATCTCGAAGGTCGTCTCGACGCCAGACATCAGGCCTGCGAACGTCAAGAGACTTCCCAAGAGAAGGAGAACCTACCACGACGCCAGACAACGGCCTAATAACGTCAAGCAGCACATTCGTAGAGTGCACTAGGTCGTCTCGACGCCAGACATCAGGCCTACGAACGTCAAGAGACTTCCCAGTGGAAAGGAGAAACCACCACGACGCCAGACATCGGCCTAATAACGTCAAGCAGCGGGTTCGTAGAGTGCACTAGGTCGTCTCGACGCCAGACATCAGGCCTACGAACGTCAAGAGACTTCCCAGTGGAAAGGAGAAACCACCACGACGCCAGACATCGGCCTAATAACGTCAAGCAGCGGGTTCAGAGAGTGCACTAGGTCGTCTCGACGCCAGACATTAGGCCTACGAACGTCAAGAGACTTCCCAGTAGAAAGGAGAAACCACCACGACGCCAGACAACGGCCTAATAACGTCAAGCAGCGGGTTCGTAGAGTGCACTAGGTCGTCTCGACGCCAGACATCAGGCCTACGAACGTCAAGAGACTTCCCAGTAGAAAGGAGAAACCACCACAACGCCAGACAACAGCCTAATAACGTCAAGCAGCGGGTTCATAGGGTTCATAGGTATGGGTTGGAGAGGACTGGAGTTACAGACACCAGGAGGCTTACCTCGGACAAGCCAAGCATAAGGGAGTCCTGGATCCGACTCCCCGAGTACAGATTTGGACTCGGGTTATATACAAAAATGTCCCTCTTCTCTCCTTCAGAATGAGGGCGTTTCGGGGGTAGTCCACGATCCAAGCGCGTGATCATCGAATGCATCTTACAAATGCACGTGCAGGCTCAGCGTCTCGAAATCTGACCCTTTCAAGTGGTTTTGCCGTCTGGCTTGGGCGCCAGGACATGTAGTCCATGGGCGTGCGGATGATCCCTTGAGTACTTTTGTACATTTCCAAAATATCTAACAAAACATAATATTCTTTGTCATATTACATATTTATTTATATCAATTAGCAACCCCAGTTGGAAGGAATACCTTGGGTCACCTGTCCTAGCGTGAATTAGCGAAATTTAGTTTAATTAAAATATATCCTTTTATTTATATGGGACGTATTTTACAACGGAATAATATAAATGATCTGTGTTGTACTAGCACAATATTTTATAGATTTTTACGAATGATTTTAATACATAATAATTTATTAACTTTATGTTGTTAAAACTACCTGTACTTACATGAAAATTGAAAGGACATGGTTTTTTTAACAATACGATACTCATATCGATATTTACGTTATTTAAAATACTTGACTTGCACATACGCACATATTTAAACAACGATCTAATTTTATATAATAATGTAAAGAAGTATGAAGACCGTATAGAAATTTGTGACCTCTACGCCTATGTGTAAGTTATCTTCCCACATGTGGCAAAGTGTCGTCTGCCGAGGGTATGGCTATTTGACCCATATTCTTAGCAGGTAATAATGAAACTAAGATAACAAAAATTTTGTTACACTATGCTGCGTTTAAAAATACAAACAGATGTCTATAAAATAAAATGTTCAAAAAATTATTTTATCTAAATAAAGATTATGTTAAATATTATTAACAAAATGATACATGCTAGCAGTACTGCTTCAGTATAGGTCCAAAAGCATGTTTATGATTGTTTTAACATAAATATCCATTTCAAGAATAGGAAAAATCTGACTTTATTTTTGTAAAAAATCATATAAATATTTGCTTCCGCGCCCGAATTTTATGATTTTTCATCATATTTTAGCTAAAAGAAAACATTGCAACAAGAAAATTGCTATTTCAAGTGTGGTAGGTATTCTAGAATCCAGCCCATGTAGCTTACAATTTACAACGTATTCATCAAAAATAGTTAAAATCTGACTTTTTTTTTGTAAAAAATCATATAAATATTTGTTTGCGCGCCCGAATTTTATAATTTTTCATCATATTTTATCCGCAGTATAGGTCCAAAAGCATGTTTATGAATGTTTTAACAAAAATATCCATTTCAAGAATAGGAAAAATCTGAATTAATTTTTGTAAAAAATCTTATAAATATTTGCTTCCGCGCCCGAATTTTATGATTTTTTATCATAATTTACGTAAAAGAAAACATTGCAATAAAAAAATTGCTATTTCAAGTGTCGTAGGTATTCTAGAATCCAGCCAATGAAGCTTACAATATACAACGTATTTATCAAAAATAGTTAAAATCTGACTTTTTTTTTTGTAAAAAATCATATAAATATTTGTTTGCGCGCCCAAATTTTATAATTTTTCATCATATTTTATCCACAGTATAGGTCCAAAAGCATGTTTATGAACGTTTTAACAAAATTATCCATTTCAAAAATATGTGAAATCTGACTTTATTTTTGTAAAAAATCATAAATATTTGCTTCCGCGCCCGAATTTTATGATTTCTCATCATATTTTAGCTAAAAGAAAACATTGCAACAAGAAAATTGCTATTTCAAGTGTGTTTTGTATTCTAGAATCCAGCCCATGAAGCTTACAATATACAACGTATTCATCAAAAATAGGTAAAATCTGACTTTATTTTTGAAAAAAATTATATAAATATTTGCTTCCGCGCTCGAATTTTCTAATTTTTCATCATATTTTATCCGAATTATAGGTCCAAAATCATGTTTAAGAACGTTTTAACAAAAATATCCATTTCAAAAATATGTAAAATCTGACTTAATTTTTGTAAAAAATCATATAAATATTTGCTGTCGAGCCCGAATTTTATGATCTTTCATCATATTTTAGCTAAAAGAAAACATTGCAACAAGAAAATTGCTATTTCAAGTGTGTTAGGTATTCTAGAATCCAGCCCATGTAGCTTACAATATACAACGTATTCATCAAAAATATGTAAAATCTGACTTTATTTTTGTAAAAAATCATATAAATATTTACTTCCGCGTCCGAATTTTATGATTTTTCATCATAATTTACGTAAAAGAAAACATTGCAACAAAAAAAATTGCTATTTCAATTGTGGTAGGTATTCTAGAATCCAGCCAATGAAGCTTACAAAATACAACGTATTCATCAAAAATAGTTAAAATCTGATTTTTTTTTGTAAAAAATCATATAAATATTTGTTTGCGCGCCCGAATTCTATAATTTTTCATCATATTTTATGCGCAGTATAGGTCCAAAAGCATGTTTATGAACGTTTTAACAAAAATATCCATTTCAAAAATATGTAAAATCTGACTTTATTTTTTAAAAAATCATAAATATTTGCTTACGCGCCCGAATTTTATGATTTCTCATCATATTTTAGCTAAAAGAAAACATTGCAACAAGAAAATTGCTATTTCAAGTGTGGTAGGTATTCTAGAATCCAGCTCATGTAGCTTACAATATACAACGTATTCATCAAAAATAGGAAAAATCTGACTTTTTTTTTGTAAAAAATCATATAAATATTTTTTTGCGCGCCCGAATTTTATAATTTTTTATCATATTTTATCCGCAATATAGGTCCAAAAGCATGTTTATGAATGTTTTAACAAAAATATCCATTTCAATAATAGGAAAAATCTGACTTTATTTTTGTAAAAAATTATATAAATATTTGCTTCCGCGCTCGAATTTTATAATTTTTTATCATATTTTATCCATAGTATAGGTCCAAAATCATGTTTATGAACGTTTTAACAAAAATATCCATTCCAAAAATATGTAAAATTTGACTTTATTTTTGTAAAATATCATATAAATACTTGCTTCCGAGCCCGAATTTTATGATTTTTCATCATATTTTAGCTAAAATAAAACATTGCAACAAGAAAATTGCTATTTCAAGTGTGTTAGGTAATCTAGAATCCAGCCCATGTAACTTACAATATACAACGTATTCATCAAAAATAGGTAAAATCTGACTTTTTTTTGTAAAAAATCATATAAATATTTGTTTGCGCGCCCGAGTTTTATAATTTTTCATCACATTTTATACCCAGTATAGGTCCAAAAGCATGTTTATGATTGTTTTAACATAAATATCCATTTCAAGAATAGGAAAAATCTGACTTTATTTTTGTAAAAAATCATATAAATATTTGCTTCCGCGCCCGAATTTTATGATTTTTCATCATATTTTAGCTAAAAGAAAACATTGCAACAAGAAAATTGCTATTTCAAGTGTGGTAGGTATTCTAGAATCCAAACCATGTAGCTTACAATATACAACGTATTCATCAAAAATAGGAAAAATCTGACTTTTTTTATGTAAAAAATCATATAAATTTTTGTTTGCGCGCCCGAATTTTATAATTTTTTATCATATTTTATCCGCAGTATAGGTACAAAAGCATGTTTATGAATGTTTTAACAAAAATATCCATTTCAAGAATAGGAAAAATCTGACTTTATTTTTGTAATAAATCATATAAATATTTGCTTCCGCGCCCAAATTTTATGATTTTTCATCATAATTTACGTAAAAGAAAACATTGCAATAAAAAATTGGTATTTCAAGTGTGGTAGGTATTCTAGAATCCAGCCAATGAAGCTTACAATATACAACGTATTCATCAAAAATAGTTAAAATCTGACTTTTTTTTGTAAAAAATCATATAAATATTTGTTTGCGCGCCCGAATTTTATAATTTTTCATCATATTTAAACCGCAGTATAGGTCCAAAAGCTTGTTTATTAACGTTTTAACAAAAATATAAATTTCAAAAATATGTAAAATCTGCCTATATTTTTGTAAAAAATCATATAAATATTTGCTTCCGCGCCCGAATTTTATGATTTCTCATCATATTTTAGCTAAAAGAAAACATTGCAACAAGAAAATTGCTATTTCAAGTGTGTTAGGTATTCTAGAATCCAGCTCATGTAGCTTACAATATACAACGTATTCATCAAAAATAGGAAAAATCTGACTTTTTTTTTGTAAAAAATCATATAAATATTTGTTTGCGCGCCCAAATTTTATAATTTTTTATCATATTTTATCCGCAATATAGGTCCAAAAGCATGTTTATGAATGTTTTAACAAAAATATCCATTTCAATAATAGGAACAATCTGACTTTATTTTTGTAAAAAATTATATAAATATTTGCTTCCGCGCTGTAATTTTTTATTTTTTTATCATATTTTATCCATAGTATAGGTCCAAAATCATGTTTATGAACGTTTTAACAAAAATATCCATTCCAAAAATATGTAAAATCTGACTTTATTTTTGTAAAAAATCATATAAATACTTGCTTCCGAGCCCGAATTTTATGATTTTTCATCATATTTTAGCTAAAATAAAACATTGCAACAAGAAAATTGCTATTTCAAGTGTGTTAGGTAATCTAGAATCCAGCCCATGTAACTTACAATATACAACGTATTCATCAAAAATAGGAAAAATCTGACTTTTTTTATGTAAAAAATCATATAAATTTTTGTTTGCGCGCCCGAATTTTATAATTTTTTATCATATTTTATCCGCAGTATAGGTACAAAAGCATGTTTATGAATGTTTTAACAAAAATATCCATTTCAAGAATAGGAAAAATCTGACTTTATTTTTGTAATAAATCATATAAATATTTGCTTCCGCGCCCAAATTTTATGATTTTTCATCATAATTTACGTAAAAGAAAACATTGCAACAAGAAAATTGCTATTTCAAGTGTGTTAGGTAATCTAGAATCCAGCCCATGTAACTTACAATATACAACGTATTCATCAAAAATAGGTAAAATCTGACTTTTTTTTGTAAAAAATCATATAAATATTTGTTTGCGCGCCCGAGTTTTATAATTTTTCATCACATTTTATACCCAGTATAGGTCCAAAAGCATGTTTATGATTGTTTTAACATAAATATCCATTTCAAGAATAGGAAAAATCTGACTTTATTTTTGTAAAAAATCATATAAATATTTGCTTCCGCGCCCGAATTTTATGATTTTTCATCATATTTTAGCTAAAAGAAAACATTGCAACAAGAAAATTGCTATTTCAAGTGTGGTAGGTATTCTAGAATCCAGCCCATGTAGCTTACAATATACAACGTATTCATCAAAAATAGGAAAAATCTGACTTTTTTTATGTAAAAAATCATATAAATTTTTGTTTGCGCGCCCGAATTTTATAATTTTTTATCATATTTTATCCGCAGTATAGGTACAAAAGCATGTTTATGAATGTTTTAACAAAAATATCCATTTCAAGAATAGGAAAAATCTGACTTTATTTTTGTAATAAATCATATAAATATTTGCTTCCGCGCCCAAATTTTATGATTTTTCATCATAATTTACGTAAAAGAAAACATTGCAATAAAAAAATTGGTATTTCAAGTGTGGTAGGTATTCTAGAATCCAGCCAATGAAGCTTACAATATACAACGTATTCATCAAAAATAGTTAAAATCTGACTTTTTTTTGTAAAAAATCATATAAATATTTGTTTGCGCGCCCGAATTTTATAATTTTTCATCATATTTAAACCGCAGTATAGGTCCAAAAGCTTGTTTATTAACGTTTTAACAAAAATATAAATTTCAAAAATATGTAAAATCTGCCTATATTTTTGTAAAAAATCATATAAATATTTGCTTCCGCGCCCGAATTTTATGATTTCTGATCATATTTTAGCTAAAAGAAAACATTGCAACAAGAAAATTGCTATTTCAAGTGTGTTAGGTATTCTAGAATCCAGCTCATGTAGCTTACAATATACAACGTATTCATCAAAAATAGGAAAAATCTGACTTTTTTTTTGTAAAAAATCATATAAATATTTGTTTGCGCGCCCAACTTTTATAATTTTTTATCATATTTTATCCGCAATATAGGTCCAAAAGCATGTTTATGAATGTTTTAACAAAAATATCCATTTCAATAATAGGAACAATCTGACTTTATTTTTGTAAAAAATTATATAAATATTTGCTTCCGCGCTCTAATTTTTTATTTTTTTTATCATATTTTATCCATAGTATAGGTCCAAAATCATGTTTATGAACGTTTTAACAAAAATATCCATTCCAAAAATATGTAAAATCTGACTTTATTTTTGTAAAAAATCATATAAATACTTGCTTCCGAGCCCGAATTTTATGATTTTTCATCATATTTTAGCTAAAATAAAACATTGCAACAAGAAAATTGCTATTTCAAGTGTGTTAGGTAATCTAGAATCCAGCCCATGTAACTTACAATATACAACGTATTCATCTAAAATAGGTAAAATCTGACTTTTTTTTGTAAAAAATCATATAAATATTTGTTTGCGCGCCCGAGTTTTATAATTTTTCATCACATTTTATACCCAGTATAGGTCCAAAAGCATGTTTATGATTGTTTTAACATAAATATCCATTTCAAGAATAGGAAAAATCTGACTTTATTTTTGTAAAAAATCATATAAATATTTGCTTCCGCGCCCGAATTTTATGATTTTTCATCATATTTTAGCTAAAAGAAAACATTGCAACAAGAAAATTGCTATTTCAAGTGTTGTAGGTATTCTAGAATCCAGCCCATGTAGCTTACAATTTACAACGTATTCATCAAAAATAGTTAAAATCTGACTTTTTTTTTGTAAAAAATCATATAAATATTTGTTTGCGCGCCCGAATTTTATAATTTTTCATCATATTTTATCCGCAGTATAGGTCCAAAAGCATGTTTATGAATGTTTTAACAAAAATATCCATTTCAAGAATAGGAAAAATCTGAATTAATTTTTGTAAAAAATCTTATAAATATTTGCTTCCGCGCCCGAATTTTATGATTTCTCATCATATTTTAGCTAAAAGAAAACATTGCAACAAGAAAATTGCTATTTCAAGTGTGTTTTGTATTCTAGAATCCAGCCCATGAAGCTTACAATATACAACGTATTCATCAAAAATAGGTAAAATCTGACTTTATTTTTGAAAAAAATTATATAAATATTTGCTTCCGCGCTCGAATTTTATAATTTTTCATCATATTTTATCCATAGTATAGGTCCAAAATCATGTTTAAGAACGTTTTAACAAAAATATCCATTTCAAAAATATGTAAAATCTAACTTTATTTTTGTAAAAAATCATATAAATATTTGCTGTCGAGCCCGAATTTTATGATCTTTCATCATATTTTAGCTAAAAGAAAACATTGCAACAAGAAAATTGCTATTTCAAGTGTGTTAGGTATTCTAGAATCCAGCCCATGTAGCTTACAATATACAACGTATTCATCAAAAATATGCAAAATCTGACTTTATTTTTGTAAAAAATCATATAAATATTTACTTCCGCGTCCGAATTTTATGATTTTTCATCATAATTTACGTAAAAGAAAACATTGCAACAAAAAAAATTGCTATTTCAAGTGTGGTAGGTATTCTAGAATCCAGCCAATGAAGCTTACAAAATACAACGTATTCATCAAAAATAGTTAAAATCTGATTTTTTTTTGTAAAAAATCATATAAATATTTGTTTGCGCGCCCGAATTCTATAATTTTTCATCATATTTTATCCGCAGTATAGGTCCAAAAGCATGTTTATGAACGTTTTAACAAAAATATCCATTTCAAAAATATGTAAAATCTGACTTTATTTTTTAAAAAATCATAAATATTTGCTTACGCGCCCGAATTTTATGATTTCTCATCATATTTTAGCTAAAAGAAAACATTGCAACAAGAAAATTGCTATTTCAAGTGTGTTAGGTATTCTAGAATCCAGCTCATGTAGCTTACAATATACAACGTATTCATCAAAAATAGGAAAAATCTGACTTTTTTTTTGTAAAAAATCATATAAATATTTTTTTGCGCGCCCGAATTTTATAATTTTTTATCATATTTTATCCGCAATATAGGTCCAAAAGCATGTTTATGAATGTTTTAACAAAAATATCCATTTCAATAATAGGAAAAATCTGACTTTATTTTTGTAAAAAATTATATAAATATTTGCTTCCGCGCTCGAATTTTATAATTTTTTATCATATTTTATCCATAGTATAGGTCCAAAATCATGTTTATGAACGTTTTAACAAATATATCCATTCCAAAAATATGTAAAATTTGACTTTATTTTTGTAAAATATCATATAAATACTTGCTTCCGAGCCCGAATTTTATGATTTTTCATCATATTTTAGCTAAAAGAAAACATTGCAACAAGAAAATTGCTATTTCAAGTGTGGTAGGTATTCTAGAATCCAGCCCATGTAGCTTACAATATACAACGTATTCATCAAAAATAGGAAAAATCTAACTTTTTTTATGTAAAAAATCATATAAATTTTTGTTTGCGCGCCCGAATTTTATAATTTTTTATCATATTTTATCCGCAGTATAGGTACAAAAGCATGTTTATGAATGTTTTAACAAAAATATCCATTTCAAGAATAGGAAAAATCTGACTTTATTTTTGTAAAAAATCATAAAAATATTTGCTTCCGCGCCCGAATTATATGATTTTTCATCATAATTTACGTAAAAGAAAACATTGCAACAAAAAAATTGCTATTTCAAGTGTGGTAGGTATTCTAGAATCCAGCCAATGAAACTTACAATATACATCGTATTCATCAAAAATAGTTTAAATCTGATTTTTTTTGGAAAAAATCATTTAAATATTTGTTTGCGCGCCCGAATTTTATAATTTATCATCATATTTTATCCGCAGTATAGGTCCAAAAGCATGTTTATGAACGTTTTAACAAAAATATAAATTTCAAAAATATGTAAAATCTGCCTATATTTTTGTAAAAAATCATATAAATATTTGCTTCCGCGCCCGAATTTTATAATTTCTCATCATATTTTAGCTAAAAGAAAACATTGCAACAAGAAAATTGCTATATCAAGTGTGGTAGGTATTCTAGAATCCAGCCCATGTAGCTTACAATATACAACGTATTCATCAAAAATAGGTAAAATCTGACTTTTTTTTGTAAAAAATCATATAAATATTTGTTTGCGCGCCCGAATTTTATAATTTTTCATCATATTTAAACCGCAGTATAGGTCCAAAAGCATGTTTATGAATGTTTTAACAAAAATATCCATTTCAGAAATAGGAAAAATCTGACTTTATTTTTGTAAAAAATCATAAAAATATTTGCTTCCGCGCCCGAATTATATGATTTTTCATCATAATTTACGTAAAAGAAAACATTGCAACAAAAAAATTGCTATTTCAAGTGTGGTAGGTATTCTAGAATCCAGCCAATGAAACTTACAATATACATCGTATTCATCAAAAATAGTTTAAATCTGACTTTTTTTTGGAAAAAATCATTTAAATATTTGTTTGCGCGCCCGAATTTTATAATTTTTCATCATATTTTATCCGCAGTATAGGTCCAAAAGCATGTTTATGAACGTTTTAACAAAAATATCCATTTCAAAAATATGTAAAATCTGACTTTATTTTTGTAAAAAATCATATAAATATTTGCTTCCGCACCCGAATTTTGTGATTTTTTATCATATTTTAGGTAAAGAAAACATTGCAACAA